>JASTWQ010000006.1:1800000-2096212 GCA_035220615.1 Leptothorax acervorum
CGTTAATTTCTCGTATGCAAATTCAGCTCGCGGCTCGAGATGAGGAGTGACATGTTTACGCGGCCGATCTTACGCGCGAGGCCGATGCGGGAATTAAGCAGATAGATCGGCCGAACGCGCGGCCGACGCGACGGAGGGAGGAAAGGGAGGCAAGGATCGAGGAGAGGAGGGATAGCGGTTCGCTTTCTTGTCCCCGTATAAGGCGGCACGCCGGAGAGCGACTCCGATTCTTCACCTTCGAGGGAGTCCCGCGGAGAGTCTTCGAGAAAGAGAGAAAGAGAGCCGGAGCTCGAAATCGTCCACGATAATTATCGAGGCTTTCAGTGTGCGCAGGAATCGCGGATACGATGAAAGCGATAGAAGCATCTTTTCAGGGGAGAGAAGTCGTCCCTTCCTCCCTTTTGTCGAACTTTTGCCGATACACCGGCTGGGAATCTCCATAAATCAAAGGTGAAGGGCGAGCGAGGCGCGCTGAAAACCCTGTTATTCTATAAATGACAAAACACCGGAAACGCGAAGAATAAACCGCTGGTCACTCTACAGACGCTCCAGGGTGTTTTTACGGAGAGGACAGAATTTTATATACTTCGAGGATACACTCGACACGTTATTGACACGGCAGTGCTCTTCTTTCTTCCTCGAAGTAATTTAACAATTTATTAAGTGCGGACCTCGTTCGCCCTTTCTTCGAAACAAATTCAAAACGTGTTCGCTACATATTGGATCCAAAAATGTATTCATTTACCGCAAGACTGGAAGAACTTTACTTGAAAGTCTTCACTCAAGTCTTTCGCGGAGTTGAAAATTTGCGTTATTAAATTTTAATTAATTTTCGCTGTCGACTACATTATTTTATAATGCGATATCAAGCTCAAAGGTCATCGACTCACCTGATATTTCGTAAAAGTTCAAACTATTTTTTATAAGAATCATATTAAAAATTAATTTCACGGGTCTTTTACTTTATCAAGTTGGTCCTAATTAACTAAACTAAATTATTTATTAAATGGTCTTTAACGGAGAGACTTAATTATCTGATAAATAAGTTTAAAAAAAAAACAATTAAAATAATATAGACCTCCCAACGACGAGAATTAATAGACATCGGTGAAAACATAGTAGAATAAAAAATGAGTGTTTTTATTAAAATATGTCGAGCATTTTCACAAGTAACCGAGTGCAACTGAGCACGTTAGTACAGATTTTCAAGCATATACGTTTACTCATCTAAAATATTCAGTCAAGCGGCGAACGCGTTAGAATGCAGTTCTAAAAGGTGGAGTACCCTACCTCTGAGAGCGTCGGCGGTGGTGGCGAGGAGGCCTTGTAGACTTCTACTGTGATGATGGATCAGATCGTGGAAGTCCGTCCGGGCTTGTTGCTTCAGACGCTTCTCCATCTGTTCGCCGCAGCACTTGCCACCGCATGTCGCTGGAAATGAGAAATATTTCGCTTTATTATCACGCAACGTCACCCATTAACTTCGACCGGCTCCCCCTTTTCGCTCGGCCGAAGTTAAATCGAATTGGGGGCACCGAGGGAGCCCCCCGCGCCGCCCCGAGAGTCGCCCGTTAAATTGCGTTAAACTCTGCGTAAGCCCGTGATATATAAGAGTTCGGTGATCTGACCTGTATTTCGCGAAGATCACCGGTCCGCTGAAAAAGACCCCGCCGATGTAAATGAAATCTGAATCGCGCGGAAAATCTCTGTAATCCGACCGAACGGTAATTCTATTATACCGAATTGTTTAATCACACACAGGGAATTTTATTTTATCGAATTAATCGGGGTTTTCATCTTTTCCACGCGCAGTTTCACGCTCGTATATTTCGTACGGATATCCGATGTATCGGGTATTAACTGCGCATTATTTACAATTCCGCATTTTCCGAAAGGGACATCGATAGTCGATACTCAAATGGCGCTCTGCGAAACGGCACTTTCGTTTCCAGAATTCCGATATAATTAGTGAAATAATGTGCTGCGAAGAATTCTAAAGTCCTCCCGTGTTTGAAAAATAATTTCAGCGATTGAATATAAAGAAAAAGAATCGAGGTGCCAACCTCGAAAATTACTAATGGCTCCATTTTAATCACAATTAATCTGAGCCAGGATAATTAAGAACACAAGAATTTTCAAGGGATTATTCAGAATTTTCGCGCAAATGCTAGAAATTTACCGAAAGGTAGTTCTATAACCCGTGGGAACTTGGGGGGAACAAAATTCACGGAGAAATCCAAATAGCTACTCGAATTCAGCGCTCGCTGAACATTTGCATATTAAATACGAGCCTTGCCCATTGAGCGCGTTACATTAATATTCGCGTACGGCAATAATAACGTTTCTGCGCCGATAATTTTGACCGGGATCAGAAAATACGCGGCGTCGCGAACGAACGAAATCCCGCGCCCGGTGACGTGCATTCCTCTTTGCCTGCGAGCGAACCGGTTTCGCGACCGAACGCCGCGTCGAATTTAAAAATATACGGGCACAGCGCGAAATAAAAGTACGAATGAATATAGAAATCGGTAATTAAACGCAGGGACGAGTGTAAAAATTTAAAAAAAAAAAGTAGGGGAATGTAAGTAAGCGAATATAGAAGTAAATATAAAAGTTCCAGCGATCAGATTGGCCGCGGTTAGCGATTGTTAAGATAAATAAATTGATTCGGAATATTTAGAATGTATTAGGAAGAAAAAAAAATTAATAGAGAGAGCAGACAGTTCAGTCGAGCAACGAGGCTAACACGAGTCAACTCACAAATGAACGTGACAAAGAAAAGAGAGAATAGAGACATATAACGTCCATGTGACGTTAATCTACATATAATTGTATATGTGCATATATAATTACCTATGCGAGAACGTTAATTTTCTCCCTCTGGGAAGTAGAACGTTACCGTTACTTCGAGATTCGAAACGTGTTCCTCTCTCGTATTTTTAGGCCGTTAAAAATAAGACATTTCATAAACGACCAACTCGCGAGATTGATGGAAAAAGAAGCGGACGTGCGTTATGCAATTGCGCGTTGCGTTCGAGTCGTATTAGCCAATAGGATTAATTCCCAAGTTCCGAGAAACATCATAAATTACGCGATCAACAAGGAAGTGGATGGGGGACACGATGAAAAATCGTTAGTAAAAAAAAAAAAGGATAGCTGCGCCTCGCGCGACACGAGCGATGTAGCGATTTTACGTATCGATTTTTGACATTGGAAGATCATTGTACTACCGTGTCAACTTCTCTCTTGCCAAATCTCCACCTTCTTCGCAGTCAGCCACGTGGAACCTGACGGCGATCTTCGGCAGATCCTCGCATTCAAATTTATTCGAAGTGTCCGAATTCAATTACGTAAATATTTGCAATCTCAATTCCGCGCAGAGCTTTTATAATAAATTCTATATCAAATCCCGCGCCCTGGGGGGAAGGAAATCAGATCGACCAACGAAACTTGTGTGGTCGTGGTATCTCGGCAAGTATCGAGTTCACTTCATCGAATTCCGCGGAATAAAACGAAAATAATTTTTCGCGCAAAACTACGATTCTTTTTCAGGGTATTTGACAACTGCGATATTGTTCAGATCAATGCGGTTACGGCATTTTTTCAGATTAGTTTCACATAATTAGCAAAGCAATGCCCGTTTATTTGAGTAGCATCACCTGCCAATCTTTCGATCCGCGAAAATTCGCAAACTCGCGCATTTAAGAGGAAGAATAGAATAATTTGCATGAGAAACGCGTGCAAATTTATGCACGCAGAAATCATACCTTCCAATGTAAAATATCGATCACGACTGCATACTGAATGTGATAACAACATTAATATTAATGATATCAAATATCGAATATTAATTGCGTGTAACATCAACAGTTTTGATAATCCCTTAAAATAGCCATGAGTATTATAGGTATTAATATGATAGTGCGTTAATGTCGGGAACTATTAATGTCAGTGGTATTACAAGTACATACCAATAATTATCGTCCAATTAATGAAAATTACTACTCAAAGTTGTCGCGAGCTGTTAGAGTTAGAAATATTCCAGCTTGAAACGAGCACCGACGACGCGACGCTTTCAAGGCAAATTCAACATTCCAACACCGAGAAAAGAAATTACTTTGACGAGCGAGACTCGGGTGAACTTTCGTTCCAAAAATATCAATTGGCCGAATCGCGCTAAATTCGACTGAACGTCGACGGTCCTAATCACTAGGATTTCTGACGTTGATAATAGGGGATATTTCGGCAAAATTATTTGATTTGATGTTTTTTTTCTTTTTCTTTTTTTTAGTATCACGCTTAGCTTTTACTCCAGGATCTACGACGAGGACGTACACAGAAAAAAAAGAATATTCTTGATTTGAAAATATCTTTATTTAAGATTTTCGATAATCTTGCTTATATACGAAACAACTATAATCTTCTTATAAGAATTTCAACGTTTTATTTCAACATTTTTTTCTTGATCGAACTATATAAATGCTTCATTCGAGCAAGTTTTCTTCGTTTAATACAATCGTTTAATATAATTACGCAATATAATCTTATTTCAAGATTTCCACGTTGAAACTAAAGATATTTTCAAATAAACAATATTCTTTTTTCTGTCTGTGTTGTGAAACTTCTATTAATACATTTTTCCCCTTGATTTTTCAAACAGATCCAGCAAAACTAATTTTTTTTTTTAATTTAGGGAAGAGGGGTGTTTTAATACCACAAACCTAGAATCCGCCGGTGGTCGTAATTATCGTATATATTTATTACATTTATAAATCAATATATACGATATAAAATTATCGTATCTAAAAAAAATTATCTACCTATATTTAAATTACCCTAATTGTCCTAATTAAGAATGTTCTCTTTATATCATTCAATCAATTTCGAACATTTGCTCGGATGCGATCGTCTCGGGAAAGGCTTCCGCTCATTTCCTTCTTTTCCGTTTTCTCAGCGCTACGTTCTCAGCGCATCCGTCTGACAGAAACGTCAGGATCACCTGATTTTGACGTTACTGTCAGACGCTGCCACTCCGGAGCGTTACGTCCGCCCGCGTGCGCGGTAAAGACGATTCTCCCCGATGCGACGCGACGGTTGCATTTGATACACAGAGAGTTAATCACATTAAGAGAGTCATGACCGATTAAGATAATCAAGTAAATAGGAAATGTACCAACATATCAATATTACTGGATCTTTCGTGCCTAGCAATATTATTCGACATAAAAATTCATGCACAGAGAATTAATATACAAAAGGAGGAGCGCTCTTTTCTTCCTTCCTTTCGTCAGACGGACAATAAATATCCTACCCTCTCTCTCTGCACCTGTTTATTCCTATATTTCCTATTGAGAGCTATTGGGAAAACAAGTTATATAATATACGTAATTATAGATTTTCTTTTATTTATTATATAACGTGTATGTGTATTATATAGCGTTTTCCATTGGGAAAAAACTCGCAGCGCTGAGTGCAATTTTATTGTTGTAATATAAAAATCAGTTTATAGATTTTCAGTGTTCAATGTTCTACCGGCAAAAATTTGTCAAATTAAACACAGTAGAACATTAAACGCTGAAAATATGTGAAATGATTTTTATACTACGGCAATAAAATTGCACTCAGCGCTGCGAGTTTTTCCCAATGGAAAACGCTGTTAGATTTCACTTTCCCAATAACTTCCCAATTCCCAATGGGAATAAATTCAACGAACGCAGGGGGCAATGAATCGTTGCGAACGGTGGTCCCACTTACTCGTGGAGGAGTCCGCGGCGGGCGGCACGAGCGTGATGTTCTTGGAGTCGAAGAACTTCCCGGCGAGCTCGCAGCTGACGGCGGGCTCGGTGCCGTTCGGGCCGTCGGGCCTGGTCTTGAGGCGGTGCGATCTCGCGTGCGCGATCGTGCACACGCAGTGGCACCAGACGAGGATCGCGAGCAGGAGCGAGGACGCGGGGAATCCGCGGAAGGCGGCTCGCAGAGTTATTTTCATTTTGGCAAAATGGCCCCCCGGGTGCGCGTGACAGACAGGCGGCAGTGAGAAAGAGAGAAATACGGGGAACCTGGGTAGGGGAAACCACGCGCGAGGAAAATCCTTATCCTTACGCGGGACCGCGGAGGATGTTTCGCGAGAAAAACACTCCGTGAAGATCGTCTCTCCTCTGCCGCTTATCGCGATAGCGCCTTTGCCTGTACTCCTCTGTGTCGTCTCTCTTCTTCTCCTCTTCTGCTTCTTCTTCTTCTTTTAGAGATTCGTTCCTGGCGGAGTCATCCACCGTATCGGAACGCGGTGATCGTTTGCCGAACGGCGGACGCGCCGTCAGACGGCACGACGACGGCGACGAAAACGAGCGGCGGCGGTGCTGCGGGCACTCGGGGCATGCGGCGCGAACATTTGGTGCGTTCGTGGATGAGGAGGACGAGGAAGAGAAGGAAAAAGGAGAGACGGCAGGAGAGGAGAGAAGAACAAGGGGGAAGAGAGAAGGAGAGACAGAGAGAGAGAGAGAAAGAGAGGAGAGAGAGGAGAGGTCAGAGACGGCGATCAGCGAGACGCGTCCAGGCGATCACGTACATCCAGCAGTGCTCCCGGCACATGCACGCTCGGCCACTCGGCTCGTATCACAGCATGAAACGCACATATGTATTTTTACGTGTGTACGTGCGAGCGTGCGTATGTGTACACGTGCGACGCATACACGCCACCGTACCCTATGTACGGCTGCACCGCGAGCGCGAACGCGAAACGCGAGTTGGGAGCGAGGCGGAACGCGCGTCGATGCACCCCCCACGAGCGATTCGATGCGACTGAAGCGCCTGCTGACAGTGCTCAGTGCTGACACTGCTGACTGATATGCCTGAATATGCTCCCCGACGAAGATTCAAAACGGGCTCGCCGAGACGCTGCGCCCCGTACAGCCGATTCTGCGAAGCTTTAATTAATTTTGAAAGGGTGGTATTTATGAGCGGTCGATAAAGAAGGTTCCCTTCTTTCAGGAGAATGCTGATTATTTATATTGTTATTTATCTGTCAACATTAATTGCTTGATAAAGTAATGTATACATATATTGTACAAAGCTGGAAAGGGATATTGCCCGGTAAGAAATTTTTTATATAAGAAAATATATAAACACATAAAAACTTATAAAAACATATACATATGAATATACCTAGGTTCTAGTGAATTGAGAGCAATTGAGAGAGGAACATGTATAAAACGCAACACATGCCAGGCATTCGTGTGTGAGTGGAAGAGTGACATAGCCTATATTTCTCTCTCACTCGCAGGATTTAGAAGAAACATGGCTGACACCTCTTATGGCCAGTTTTTACTCTCTGTTTAGATAGAGCTCTAAGAAAGTAGGTATTCTCGTCCGCCATTTTGGATCCAACACGTCTAATCAATTAAGAATCAATTAATACTTATTTTCAGTTTTACAGAATCGATATTTCAGCTTCATTTTTACATTAATCGCAAGACCGAAAAGCGTATTGACGCTTACGAAAAGGTTATGTTTTCACAGATGATTGGATCCAAATGGATCCAAAATGGCGGACTAGAATACTCACTTTTATAGAGCCTTAGTTTAGAGGGTCTCTAGACTCTCTAGGGCTGCGTTCAGAAACATCACCCGAGGCCCCCGGGCTATCATTTTATCCTTGTTGTTCACCGAATGTTAAACAAGGATATAATGATACCCGGGGATACTCGGGTGATGTTTCTGAACGCAGCCTAGAATGCTGGGGAAATGCACGCGCGCGGATGTCAGCAGGGGCGAGGCGAGGCCCGGGCATCTCGTCATTCTCAATTCTCATTTGTCGTCCGTCGTCGCGCTGCCCGTGCCCCGTGCCCCGTGGCTGCTTTCGTCGTCGTCGTCGCCTGCGTGTTGCTGCTCTGCGGAAGAACGCTCGCGTCTGTAAGAAGATTGATTGACATACTTGAACAATTAATTTTCTTCCAGACGCGAGAGTTCTTCCACGTCCTTCTCTTATTTGAGATTGATTGAGGTACTCAAGACACCTGGACGTGCGTGAGATCGCAGTTCCTGGGGGAGGGTGTATTATCGCTCGATGAAAATCACAACTTCTGTCATCGAGCGATAATTCATCCAGCCCCAGGAATTCACAACCACAAGCCGGTGTTCTCCAATTGCTCGAATTACGCGCCGGTGATAAAGGAGGAGGTATATCGCCTGGCACGGTGGTGATACTGGTGAATTTTAACCAGTTGTCAAGATTGGTCGTGAAGCTGTACATACGACGCTCCTGACAAAAGGTCAAAATTCGAAATCAACAACAAGACGGGCCTCATCAGGACGAGCCATTTTTTTTCGACAGCGACGAACCCTTCAGAGAAATGGAGGCTTTATCTCACGGTACTCGCAACCGACAATGGAAGGCCGCAGCTGTATGACATTAAATGTGCACTTCAGCCTTCCAGTCGGTTGCGAAGTCACCATTGGTCACCATCGAAGACATTTTCAGTTGAAAAGAACAGGGCCCATTAATGACAATGAACCCGTTTTCAGCAAAGTGGCATACAAGGAATCTGTGCGGGGTATCTATTCCGCACAGATTCCTTGTATGCCGCTTTGTTGAAGATTTACCCGTGGGTCGCAAGGTCACGAGAGTTACCGCCACCGATGTAGACGATGGCAACAATTCCGTCGTACGTCGTACGGTATAGTCTGTCTGCTAAGAGACCGGATGATGCTGTATACTTTTTGATCGACGAGAAGTTTGGTATCATATTCCTCAACTAAAGAATATGATACCAAATTTCTCGTCGATCCGAAGGAATCATCAAACAAGGAATGTCAAGGCTATGGACCGGAATCCAGGTTACAAATTTAGTATAACGGCCACCGCCAAGGATATGGGCAACCAGTCAATGTCATTGATCTTGAGTCTTGACATATGCGTTGAGGAATCGCGCATAATAAGGCAATTCTTCAACGCATATGTCAAGATTCCGCCAGCTTTTTCACCGAGGTCACCAGATCCGATCCGAGACTTCAGGAGAATTTTAGCGATTTCGATGCCGGCATTGTAATTTTAGTAACAATAGTTGTATGCATAATTGTCAAAAACTTTAATTATTGTTAATAGGCAAAAGATTTCTATATTTATATTTAATATATTTTTTACTTATAAATGTATGTATATATTTTTTTACGTGTATATTTTGCAATTTTTTGAACATAATAAAACCTGCATTAATAATATGTAGGTAACTTAAAATTCAAAACAATTTTTAGAATTTTCACCAGATTTTAAACCGTAAAAATCTAAATTCTCGAAAATCAACAAAGTAATTAAGTTATAATTTCATTGATTTCATTTTTAGGCAAAACTCTTTCAATTGTGAAATAAAATGAATATTAATAATCTTTTATTGTAAAAATACAGAATGCCTTTCAAGGTATAAAAAAATGTTAGTTTATGCAGCAGATATTGTCTTCCAGCTAAAAATTAAATAAAAGTGATTAATCTTCTGGTCTGATTGACCTGCCACACGTTCAACGCTTCGTATTCCTCGATGCATCTATATACTGGATCGGGTTTGAATCCTTTGCTCGTACATCGCTCCAGAATATCTGACACTTTGACAGTTTTCTTATCGCCAGCGAGCTCTCGTATTAGTTGGAAGATTCTGTTAGTCGGATTCTGTTGCGCGTTGTTGGTGCGATGTTCGGAGTAATTGATCGAATGTTTGGACATCTCTACTAATCTGTTTGCTTCTGCGATGTCGTCCTTATCAACCACGTTCGATAACCGCAATCGTGCTAATGCCGTCGATAATCGGAGGATAGCCAATAGATTACGAGCGGAAGTGAATGTCTTGTCGTGGCTGTTACGCGCTTCTTTCCGCATTTCCACATAAGAGTCTGTAAAAAATGACATTATATATATCTGCCAAATAAATTTAGTTTAATACACGATATAACAATAAATAATATATATTTTGTAATATGCATTAAGACATATATTAAAACTATAACATGAATTGTTTATATGTATACGTACCCACAATATATTCTGTTAGTTCTTCTGATACAACAGGTTCCTTCGTTTTACACAACTTTATATATTTCCTTATCAATTTCATATCTATAGCTTCTGTCTCTGTCGGAGGTTGCGAGCAATGTTGATGAACATACGTGATATGTTGCGCGAGTCTACGAAAAAATACTTGTATTCATTATCAGCATACAAATATCACAAAATATGAAATTAAAAACAATTGTTAATTAAATAAAAGACTAAAAGAGATGTTAATTAGATATAAGACTAAAAGAGGCTAAAGAACAATAGCTAATATTAAAAATAATGCGAATACCACTCTGTTTTATAAAATACTTACTTAAGATCATTACTCCGATCTGCGCGATCTTGAATAAGCCACAATAAGTCAAATCGCGACAGCAGTGCGGCGGGCAATTGAATATTCTGCTCGACCGTTCTCTGCGGATTATATCTGCCGTATGCCGGATTGGCAGCGGCTAATATGGAGACTCTGGCGTTCAAACGAGCCATTATACCAGCTTTGGCGATAGATATGGTCTGTTGCTCCATTACTTCGTGGATCGCCGTTCTATCCGCGTCTGCCATTTTATCAAACTCATCGATGCAACACACCCCTTGATCCGCCAATACTAAAGCTCCACCTTCCAACACCATTTGGCCCGTTAAAGGATCCTTCATGATAGCAGCGGTCAAACCCACGCCGGATGATCCTCGTCCTGTGGTGTACTGCGATCTTGGGGCCAATCGCGTAATGTAGGATAATAATTGCGACTTTGCCACACCGGGATCTCCCATCAAACAAATATTAATATTGCCTAAAAGCAATAAAGTTATCTTGACACCAGTGCTTCTTCTACCGGTATTTTAATGATATTAAAGTAGAGATGGATACATTAAAGGTTAAATTTTTTCTTAAATCATGAAGTAACATCTTTACCTCGAATTTTAATGTCGCCTTTCTTCTTGTCCGTTCCCCCAACGAGAAGCAGAAGCAACGCCTTCTTTACGTCTTCAAGTCCATAAATTTCTGGAGCTAAGGAACAAGCCAACTTGTTGTAGAAATCATCTTGCATCAGTAAACTGAGTTCTTCATCAGTCAATTCTGCATTGCCGTCGTCTACGGTATCCACATTATTCAGGCATACTACTTTCTAAAATTAAACGAGAAATAAACCTTGTGTAAGTAAAAGACTACGATAATTTTATAATCGTAGAGTCGATATATTTATTCTTACATGCGCATCCAAGTAAGTTTCGCTGGAGAGCGCAGGTCCTGCTCTAGCACTAAAACCCGATTTCAGGAAAGGTAGAAACACACCGGTTATAATGACGTGATCTCCGGGCAGACAAGTTCTCGTTGTTTCGCCACGACAGAAGATAGTCAACGATCGTGGTATGTGTCCAACCGGGACTTGCTCGCTCTGTAAAATATGAACGTCAGTAATTTAAGAAGAAATATTGAAATATTTGCAAACTTACGTGTTCTTGCATTTTTATTTCTTGAAATTTGACGAACTTTGAGCCCTTTGTCTGCAGATACAATCTGCCACCGGATTTATTTACGCGGCATCCGTCGCTCGGGCATGTTCGTATTGGCATGAAGCTCATGGAATGTACCTGTAATAATTAATTGTATAACATAAAGAAGAAAATCTCTTTTCAAACATTGCAAAAATTATAAAATATATTATTTAATTATATAATATAATTAAATATATATAATGAATGTAGAATATAATGGATGTATAAAAACTCGTGAGAAATAATATCAGCTTTTTTACCGGCTGGCTCACTTCCGAACCGCACTCGTCGCATGTATACGTCGCCACAACTATCATCGGCTTTACTTCAGTTGCTTTAGTAACAATACCTCTAACTGTCACCAACTTCCCAATCTTATCCGCCTTGATATCTCTCACTGAATACGCCTTTGCATCAGAGAAATCTTTAAAGTAGACTTCACTAGAAGATACATATACTTCTATGAGCCTAGAGTACTTTTACGTAACAAATATCTGAGCATGAATTAAGTTTTCTTACAAACGACGCATCAACTCAGGAGCATAATTAGTCTTGATGGTATTTTGAGGCCCACCCGGGGCCCTGTTCCGCGCTTCCAGTAATAATCGATGCTCCGTGTATACGTCCAATGGATCTTTAGGTAGAACAACTCCTTCTTTGAAGTCGGGCAGCATCTCTTGAACCAGCTATATTTAAAAAATTTACATTCAATTAATTTCTGCATGCAAAAACACAAACTTATACATTTGGCAACAATTTGGCATTCAAATTTATGCAATTAGATGTCTATATCTAAATTTTCTTGTATTAAATCTTCAGTATTCTCAATAATTTTTATATAAACATACATTTAGGACTAAGTTAGTATATCGTCGTGTATTATTAGCGATAGACATGGCTAATTCGTCGTCAAACGAGTGCACATCATCCAAATCAATCTCGAAGCTAATTTGTTCTCTGTGCGCTATCTTAGTAAGCATCTGTCTGTATTTGAAGGTTTTATCTCCGGTCTTATCATCTATATCCACGAATTCCAGGAAAAAGGTCTTCATTTGTTCTAAAAAATATAAATGTCCGTCAAATTTGTTAATTTAATAGATCAGCATTGTCAAAAGTAATTGATGTCAAGCCGGTTATATAAACAGTTACTTCTCCACAGGAGAGTTTTGCAAGAACTCAAAAGATCTTACCCTTGTCCTTAGTGTAATCTCTTGCCATTTTATTCGCCATTTTTTAAGAAGTTTTAATAAACGCAGTCTTGCTTGAAATTCGTCTCAATAAATGTTCTCCTCTCTCAACACAAATGTTGCGGTTATAAATAACGTTTACCCCGTCTTCGCGCGCAAATTAAAGACATAGGTTATAAAATACATTGATGAGAAGCTCAGAGAAATAGGAACGGATGTCGAGCGTGAAGTTTCCGACGAT
This sequence comes from Leptothorax acervorum, assembly GCA_035220615.1. NCBI lineage: Eukaryota > Metazoa > Arthropoda > Insecta > Hymenoptera > Formicidae > Leptothorax > Leptothorax acervorum. Next base: position 1,812,971 of record JASTWQ010000006.1, read on the forward strand.
TCGTTGGTCCAAAGTTAAATTATTGGACAAAATTTGGCTAAAGTTAGATTCTTATTAATATTTTTATGCTTGTATCATGTTTATTTAATATTATTATTATATAAAATAAATAAAATAATATATTATTATATAATATATAATTGATATAAAATATTGTATAATAATTAATTATTATAATATAAAAAAATTATTAATATTTCTTTATATTATAATAAAAACATATTTCTATTATTAGTTCGTGTGTGTGGCCGTATTTAAATTTGCAGTGAAATTAAATCTCCCAACTCGGCAACTCCACGTGCTTCGTGTGTTTATGTAAAGGTGTAATTTCACGGAGCGAAGAAAAGCCAGCGTTTTACCCCCACTCCATCAATTTTCGTCAAGGTTGGCCACACAAAATGCATAGCGTAGCATAAGCATAGCATACGACCGCTGGACCAATGAGCATCCAGCATAAAGTTGCCATATCAATTTACATACGATGCTCATTGGTCCAGCGGTCTTATGCTATGAGTGGGGATAAACGCTGGCTTTTCTTCGCTCGCATGCGGCATGCCTCGCATGAAATTTCAGCTTAACACGTGTTTGTACTAGAATCTAAACTAAAATATAAACTGTGGAAAAATGGGTAAAGCGAAAAAGATCAAGGTATCAAAAGGCGAAACTAAAGAACCAAAAATAGGTTTGGCGGAGCAAATAGAGCTTGAGAAAGCAGTGAAGGTGAAAAACAGGCAAAAAGTTAGGCACCGAGCCGACGAAGAAGAGGTTAGCTTTCGCATTTATTTCCTTCATCAAGACCTCATTTTTTCTCATTCTCTGAAATATCGAATAGATATAATTAAGTTTCTCGTGAAAAAGTGCATTTAAAAACATTTTTCACATATTTTTTTTTTATTTCAATTGTAATTCACACGATTATTTCTTGTCTAGTATGTAGCGCCAACTCTGACGAAGAAGATCTTGTCGCAAGCCAGGAAACAGCAGCTGGAGATCGAAGATGAGATTGGCCCTAGCGATACCAAACACGCGAGGAAGCCGACGGTCAAGCTCAGCTCCGGTCTGAGCGACGACGAGGATCAATCCAGCGGCGACGAGGAGCCGGTGGAGGATGTATATTACGAGAACATTGAGATCGACGAGGACGATGAGCGGGCGTTGCAGATGTTCATGTCGAGGGACCCGGTGCCCACGAGGACGTTGGCCGACATAATAATGGAAAAACTGGCGGAGAAGAAGACCGAGATAGAGACACAGTTATCCGACGCCGGGGCTATTCATATGCAGGATCTGGATCCGCGGGTGAAGGCGATGTACGAGGGCGTCCGAGACGTCCTGGCGAAGTATCGCAGCGGTAAACTGCCGAAGGCCTTCAAGATTGTGCCTACCCTGAGGAACTGGGAGCAAATACTGTACATCACGGACCCGCCGAGGTGGTCCGCCGCCGCCATGTATCAGGCGACAAGGATATTCGCCTCGAACTTGAAGGAAAAAATGGCCCAGAGGTTCTACAACCTGGTCCTGTTACCGCGCATCAGGGACGATCTGGCGGAATACAAAAGACTGAATTTCCATTTGTACCAGGCGCTGAGGAAAGCGCTGTACAAGCCGGCCGGATTTATGAAGGGATTCCTCCTGCCGCTCTTGGAATCGGGAACGTGCACGCTCAGGGAGGCCGTTATCGTCGGGTCTGTAATTGCGAAGAACTCGATACCGATTTTACATTCATCGGCGGCTATATTGAAAATCGCCGAGATGGACTACACGGGTGCTAACAGCATCTTTCTTAGGATATTTTTGGATAAGAAATATGCGCTTCCGTACAGAGTCGTGGACGGCGTAGTATTTCACTTTCTTAGGTAAGATATATGTAATGGTAACAAAACGAATTTTGCTCGAAAATTATTAAGAATCGCGTTCATAATGAATATAATCCATTAGGTTCGAAAGGGACCGAAGAGAGTTGCCTGTGCTGTGGCATCAGGCTTTCTTGACTTTTGTGCAGCGATACAAGAGCGATATCAGTTCCGAGCAGAAGGAGGCCTTGCTAGGACTACTGAGGAAACAGTCGCACCACTCGATCACTCCCGAAATCAGAAGAGAGTTACAACACGCGAAATGTAGAGACGCAGAAATTACATCTGTATTTGGTCCTATACTTAATTAAATGCTTTAGACTAATATTCGCATTATTTTTACAATTATTACACGACAGAAAGAAAAATGGAGTGTGCAAGATGATATAAACAGCATCACACATTAAAAAGCGCATTCATACGATTACACAAGTTATAAATATCATAAATATATCATGATACTCTCGCAATATATATACACGCATTTATCTTCTTGGAATAGGAATTACCACTGCACTTTGAACTTAGTAATAATTTTATGAACATAAATAAAGAGGCACAGCGCATTCGGAAAGCAACGAGCGATCCGCGATTTATAAAACTAGTATTATGCCGTAAATTTAATTCTTTTGAATTAAAAAATTTATATTTCAGTTTTATCTATAGGACTAAGAACTTTCGAATCTTCCTGTTTCACACCCGCGTACTCCGAATCTAGAGCAACATGCTGATCCATAGAAATTGTCTTTGTTATTTTCTGCTCGGACAAATAGAGATTTGTGTTAATCAGAGGCACTTCAGTTGTACTCGGTTTAGTTACTCTTCTCTCGGATTCCTTTTCTACCTCTGATTTCTTCGAACTTCCCCGCAATTTCGAACAGGTCTCGCTGTCCGCATCGTCGGCATCTTTAACAAGAGATTTAGATTTCTCAGTCAGACGATCGCCATTGACTTTCGTATCGTTCGCATTCACTTCTCCGTCGACGTCTCTCTTCTCGCGTTCGTTATTCTCTAGAATATCTCGACGTATAGCGAGAATCTCTGGTTCGCTCTTATTCAATGATGGAACTACCTTGTCTAATTTTGATTGATTCGTCATTTTTAATGCTATGGGTACAGAGTACTTATCGTCATACTTTCCTTGCAATTTATCCGACGCGTTCGCAACTTCATTCGTAACAACTTCTCTCTTCTCTTCCTTTGCCTGACGATTATCATCCTCTTTAGCAAGTCCCTCTTCCATAACGGGTCTTTGTAGAATTCCTTTCGATAAAACATTCAAGATAGGACCTTTCATATTTTTCGAATCATTAAATTCTATTCTTTCTACTTTCGTCTTATCTTGCTTTTCTTTCTGTAATAATTTCTCCGGTGTTTCACGGTCGGCGATTGTCTCTTTGATAAGGAGTTTATCTGGTGCATTTTCTGGTATTTTTTGTGATTCTTCTACATTCTTGTTTTGAGAAATTTCGTGAAACAGATCTAATTTTTTCTTGCTATCTTCAACCACGATGTTTACATAATTATTCTCGTCTCGAGGCTGCTGCTTTTCATTTAATTTTATCTTATCTATTACGTTACTCCATTCTTTTTCTTTCAAAACGTCTTTATTATTCTTCTCGATAATAATCTCGTTATTTTTCACAGCTTTTTTATCGATTTCTCCCATATTACTCTTGATCTCCGGTAAAACATTCTCCTTTATGTCAATTTGTACCTTTTCATTCTTTTTTAACATCTCGCCCTTCGCCATTCTCTGTTTCTCCCTCTCAAATTCTTGCTTTTGTTCCTTGATGTCCTTCAGAATTTCCTTTTGCTCCTGCATCATCTGACGTTGCTCCAATTTATGCTTCTCCAACGTTTTTCTGAGTTGCTCGTGTCGTTCCGCAGCTCTGGCATTAGCGATGTCTCCGTCAGCTGCCAATTCTGACTCCTCCTTCTTTATGGCATCTAAATTAATGAGATTATCGTTCTTCTGCAAGTCCATCGATTGCTCCTTCTCCTCGATTATCTTTATCTTCTCCTCCGCTTTCAAAGTAACAGATTCATCGATTTTAACATCAATTTTAATATCAGTATTTGTGGCAACCTGCGATTGCACGTTTAAATTATCGTTTTTGATCGTTTCAACTATATCTTTTATTTCTGGCACAAGAGAGCCTACTGCTATTTTACCAGGCTTTTCGATATTTGGCTTTTCGCTGACGATCAAACGTTCAACGGGTATTGGCGGTTCTTGTCGAATGTCTTTCACTTTCAGCTCCAATGTTTTATCCAGATTTATCTCAGGCAGTTGATTAATTTTGTCTGTAACGTAAAATTAAGAGAGTAATATAACGTAATTATAACGTAAAATTAAGGTAACACAAGCGACAGATAAATTTGAATAACTTTGTACCTTTTGCTCTGGGAATGAGTTCCAGACTGTTGGGAATATCGGGAATGATATGTATATCATCTTTAATTATGTTTAATGGTAAATTGTTGATTTGAACGAGCGGCTTATTAGTCACCGCTAATTTCGCATTCGTGGACTCCTCCATAGCGTACAAATTGGCATACGTACCGAGGATCATGATCCAAACGCCGACGATTAAAATGCCCTAGGTACAAAATATACGCTGTACAAAAAGGTTCAAAGAAAAAAATCGTAAAGTTGAGATCGGCTTTACCTGTGCTACTAGTCTTTCATTCGTATTCTTGCTGCTTATAGATATAAAGAACACTGTCGGGAATATCAAACAGATCATCACACCAATCGTCGATCCCACAATACCAAGAACGAATTCTATGTTCGGTACTAAAATACCGATGATCAGGGAAATGCTGACTATCACAATAGTTAGGCATCGAAACCTGGACTCTGGCAAATAATTGACAGACGATTCGTGGGTATACACCTAACGTAGCAGAAAAACGTGAATTAAGAGTTACAGCAATAACATATGTACTTGTGCCTCTAGATCTGTCTGGAGCATACATACCCGGCGAAATAAAAGAGAATTCAAGCTCGCACGACATGGAAATATGACTAGAGGGAAACTGAATGCGACCGAAAACACGAATCCCAGTTTGATCAATTCTGATGTTATGCTAGGTTCGAAACTCAGTAAAATATTTCCTGCAATATAACAATAAGAGCAACAGTAAAATTATAAGCTGTTTATTGTAAGGTACAGCGTGTAACGGCTCTATTGAATTTACCTGTGAACGGTTGGGTACAAAATGCAATGTAACCAAACAAACCAACGCACATATATACAAGCGTACATATATTTAACGCTCCTCGTACAACGTCGTTCATCTTCTCTAAGGATACATTTGGAATGGTCTCGTATATTTCAAACAGCTGTGTCTGACAGAAAAGGGCCATGGAAAATATTGGCAGGCATTGGAGGATACCGGCTGGTCTCCAATAATTAACACTGTCAAACCAATCTCCCATAAAGATATGTAGGGTTGATTCGCCCATGATCTGTTGATTGGACGAGAAAGTTAATATTAATTAGTGTTGCTTATGTGTTTCGGATAAGCCTGATATTTTTATGAATAAGTTGTAGTTTATACATTATACCTTTAACACAAGGCAGAGGTAGAAGACAATAGTAGCGGTGCAAATGCTGGACAGACTGTCGATATTTCGAAGCAATCCCAAGGGCATGACTATTAAGACCCCGGTGAAAATTAGCAAACTGGTGCGAATGTCCGCCGGGTTCTTGCTCATCATCTTGCAGATTATCTGCGGCCCCAGATCGCCGACGACGACGAAGTAGGCGATGCACGTGCCCAGCATGAAACCGATGATGAACAATTCCGCCAGGAACTTTCCCATGTGGCCGAACGCGTGGAAGGCGAGTAGCTCGAAGTTGCGTCTCCTCGATATCACGGCTGACTTGACGAGAAAGTGACAGGCCAGTCGAGATAAGGCGCTGCACAGAAGCAGCACCAGAACGGCCAGTACTATGCCGCATTGCTTGAAGCAGAAGGGCATCGCCAAGACGCTCACGCCTATGATGCTATTAGCGAGGGTCATCACGTGCGACATTTGGGAGATCATTTTTGGAAATACTGGTCCGACTGTTCTGCGTTGTTCGGCTAATTGTAACTTTCCCCTATCCGACGCGGTGCGACAGGCTGCTTGCAATTTCACATCTCATTGGACCCTTGCAATCAGAAATGATCTGTCAGTGTCAACAGATGATGCTTAAAGACGCTCGTTATTAATTTATTGCTAGAACAAATGTCTTACTAACGGAAAATGTGTTGTGCTGTTCTTCAGCGCGCAAAGTAATTTCACATCATGCGAGTAACTGCGCATTAATAAATTTTCTTTCCTGCGGATGGCGAGGTTAAACCCGGTTCGACATGGGAGCCACGCACCTCGGACTTATTTGTCATTTTTTCGGCACTACATCATACGTCATATTTTGGTGATAAGCCGAATCAGCGACACCGACAGGTAACTGTTAAGACGCCGGCTTCTCGGGACTGCCACCACCTTGACGCCTCGACTCTCGTCATTCCGCACGAAGCAACGACAATAACGAGACATACATGCCCACAGTCCCGTCCCACACATATGCCATATGCCAGAAAGAGGTAGCATGTGGAGGGAATGGCTCAGTGCCGCACACACAAACACAAGTTCTTTTTTAAACCAAGAACACTCAAATCCCACAGAACTACATATATAGATTTCTTTATTTTTTTTTTTATTATAAATATATTTAAAAACGTCCATATGTGTACTCTTATGCGTGGACATTAAATATCTAATACTTGATCTATATCTCGAATTGACGTACATACACGAGACATAACGCGATAATCCTTTTAAATTTGCCTATGTGTATGATGTCAATCAATCGCATGTTACAGAATATTACAAGTAAAATCGACCACGGCCGCCGGTCTGACCTGATCGAGTACTCTGGCATCGTAAAGAAAAAAAAAAAAGGAGGGCAAATTTTATGTATACAAGGAAATACGCAATTATTGCTCTCGCACACGAAAATCTGGAAATGTGTGTTATATGTGAGAATAATGCAGCTTGAATGCAAATTTTGTAATAAAACCTTTGTTACACCAAGATCGACGCAGGCTCGATCCTTGAAATGACATCGCGATCTTGAATTCTTCATCTCTCGCAGAGATCGATCCGGATGCCACATGAATAATTTTCATATCTTTTTTTTTATATATCTATATATAAATTAAGATAAGTCTTGTCTAGTATACGTTTAAAATTCTACAGTTACATTTAAAATTGATTACATAATTCCTCAACTGCCCTAGCTTTACCGCACTTCCTTTCCGACCTCATTTTGTTTCTCTCTTGCGTATGCATTACTCAAAAATATCAGGATATCCATTCCGGCATTCCTTTCTTAGACACCTCTCTAGTTTATCTAATCAGAATGTGGAAATTAACTTGTAACAAGTTCTTCCTATAAAGTCCAATACAATGAAACAGATGTAAGTTATTATTTTGTCAAGCTACAGATACTTCCTGTAGATTTTGCTCTCTAAAATATGTTACAAGCTAATAACATTCGCTGCAAGTCATCAGACAAACCCGAGGGGTAGCCAAAAGAAAATTGCTAATCTTTCGAGTAATGTAAGACATATTTTACACCTTCATAAAGGACATTATGATTACAATATTGTTATTGCATGCAAGGATTAATTTCCTTTAAGATTAATTTGCGTATTATGTACAAGAATAGGAAGCGAATAGATTCATCAACGCACAATTTTCAAGAGCAGCTGATTAAGAGATAGTTCTATCCCTTCCTTAGTATAAACTGTGTCTATCGAGTGATTCAATCAATCACGAATGGGTAAGAAGACGTACGAAATTACGCCGATTGCGCAAACAAAATGCATGCAGCCGACGTATGTGTACATATATATCATCCTATGTATCTCACATGAGTTTGATTGCAGCATTCGGGCGATATAATCTCGTTGATATTCTAAATCGATCGTCAATATTTTATGACTCAATCTTGGAATATTTGTGGGTATGTGTGTGTGTAAAAATCCTTGAAGTACTTATATAAAATCTTGAAACACAGTCACGATCTATTCATGGATGATTTTTCGTACGAAAATTGAGATGCTACAAGTTGAAGTGGTACGCTACAAACAAACATGTATAAAAAGAATCGCAGTCAGATTTTTATAAAATTCTGACGAATCGATCGAAACACCGTTTCGCAAACGTGGATATTTTTAATCGTCTTTGTGCGGTACTTTCACCTTCCGAAAAAACACATTTCAGAACACTCAGAGATACGCTTCAAAATTCCTAACGGTCTATAATTAAAATTACAGGGTATTGTAAGCTACGTACACGCTCATACGTGTCAATTTCAATGAGGATGACGCTCCACGAATGAATCCGATATTTCTAGACGTCTAAACATTTTTCACAAGATTTTTTTATAAAAACAATGATTTCGAATTATAGGGCGCGCGCGAGGTAGAGGCAGCAGACATTCATGCACTGTGTGCTGCCATTATTTAAGTTATTTAAACTTATTTGTTACTTAATTTAAATAAGAACTCCATTTTCTCAGATGTTCCGGGGCAACCATCTATCAGGGATTCGCTCCGCTATCTTTTTTCGCCTCCTCATTCGTGGGATTTACTTTTTCGTCCTTTTCGTTTTCTAAATAAAAGATTCAAATAATTATCACATTCTTCTTCCCTACCGTTAATTGCATAGATATGATTATTGATTTAATACCTTTTGGTTCCGTCTTTATCTCTTCTTCCTTCTTTAGATCAGTATCCATGGCCTCTTGACCTTTTTCCAAACGAGGGCGCTTCCTAGATCCCTAGATTAACATGAAAAAGAACAAGATAAAATTATCAATTTATACATCCATATTTTTTCTAAATTTGTACAATTATGCATCAAACATTACAATAGTATAATAAAAATCATACCTTGTACGATCTATTGTCTCTTCGCCCGCCTTCGCCTTCGTCTTCACTATCACTATATTCGTTTTCATGTTGCATTCTTTTATCTAGGTCGCGTTGAGGCAATCTATCGTCCGGATTGACCTTTTCTTCAGCTTCCGAATCCTCAATAACCGCTCCATCCTCTGGTATTGCCTGAACTTGTACGCCAGGGGCATGAGGTAGCATTCTTAAATTTTCGAACAGTCTTGTTCTACGAGTAAACGCATTACGGATTAGCTTACTTATAGTATGCACACAAAACTAAACATAGTAATGCAAGAATGCTTACTTTATTTTATCCAGATATTCAGGAGTGTTTTGATTCGCCATGTTTGATGGGCTAATATGTAATTTGAAGTCTGGGCCAAAATATTCGAAATAATCATTATATGGGAGCTCATTAGCGATCTCGCATCCGAGAGCAACCGATGTTTCGTATGTCCAACATCTGGACACGTTCCTGATGGTGTAGCCACCTCCTCCAACCATCAAGAAAGGCAAGTTATATTTTTTCACGAACTCCACACATTTACCATGACCCCTCACGGTTAAATTAAAACATCCCAATCGATCGCCTGCATTAGTTAGTATTTATATAAAAAGTTCTCCATCATTTCAATGTGATATAATAGCTTCTTTTGACAGGTCTTACCTGTCAATGAATCAGCCCCACACTGTAGAACAACAGCAGAAGGTTGAAACGTTTCCATCACTTTCGAGATAATAGGGACAAAGATCGACTCATAGCTCTCATCGTCCATACCATCTCTCAAAGGTATGTTGACCGCATAGTATTTTCCCTGTTAGCAATAAGAAGAAACCATGTAATTTCATGCTAGTTTATTATTTTAGATGCACAGCATTATGAATAAACAATTACAAAGTTCTAACAAATTTTTTACCTTGCCCGCCCCGATATCACGAAGATCTCCAGTTCCAGGAAAATACTCGCCGTACTTGTGGAACGAAACTGTCATTACTCTATCTGTCGTATAAAAAGCCTCTTCTACGCCGTCGCCGTGATGAACGTCAATATCGATATACAAAACTCTCTGATGATACTTCAGCAATTCCAATATTCCAAGCACAATATCGTTCACGTAGCAAAAACCGGAGGCTTCGCTCTTTTTTGCATGATGTAATCCGCCGCCCCAATTAATGCAGATTTCAGAAGCTTGCTTATTAAGCTTCACAGCGGCGGCTACCGATCCGCCGGCTGATAATTGACAAAACTCATACAAACCGTCGAAAACGGGACAGTCTTCTCCTACATTAACTAAATACAAAAGAGAAGAATAATAATAAATGTTTTCAACTTTGATATTACAGCTTATCCAATTCTTCCATCGATATCTTACATCGTTGCATTTGCTTGTTGTACTCCGACATATTATCTGGCCTTATAGATCTCAGAAATCTAATGTACTCGTCGCTGTGAAATTTCGTCATCTCGTCTGCCGTGGCTTTATGAGGCCGCTAAACCAGTAATAAAGTATAGTTAGATAACAATATTCCATTCAGCAACGTATTAAAACATAGCTGTGCTTTTCGTAAGATAAAAAATCTCCAATGAGTACTTACGTATATCTCCATCTTCCTATAAAGACCATAGTTCAAAAGTAAATTGTGTGTCATCCTTATGCGATGAGGCTTCATAGGATGTCCTTGGCCATAATAGTAATTTCCAATATCACCTACACAAAATTGAGAAAACACGTGTGTAGATGGACCAACGTGATACTCAAAAGACGCGAAATATTTGGCTATCACCGAGTGACGTGAGTCGGCTGACAAACTACGATGTGTCGGAGCACACCTGAGAATCTCTCGCGATAACCTATGCAAAAATCGTATCATTTTCCACGGCGTTCGCCGAAATACCGTTTTCAGGAGAAATTATCTTCGGCGAGGGTGAATTATATTCGAGAAATGACCTCTCGCAGTTCGCATTAGTCAATAATCTCGTAAAATCCTACTATATTCTTCATAACTTAACCTATTGCCATCTGAAACTCAAGCTGTCAGTTTCGGTTTTTTTTGTGACAAAACATCGTCTCACGGTTAAGAGTCGCAATTCTAAGCGTAGTGCGAATATATATTGCCACATATGGCAATATATATTTGAAAATTGGTGACTTGTGGAACGTCGAGGTTCCATTGTACGATTCCCGTTCCTACGAAAGGTCTGTTGAGATATGGAAATTCTTCGATTTTCAGCCACCGTCGTCACGAACAGATAGATTACAAAATTGTAATTTGTAGTAAGATATTGATTCGATAACGTCAAAGGTGCTCTAGTGTACGGTGGCTGTGCATATACATATGTATATATAGCAATGGCCGACGCTCTTGCCCAAGCTTGCCTACGATCGCACGTAACCGCGGCTGAGAATCTCTCGTCTTAACGTTACAAAAATCGTATTATCTACGTCGCGGACCATGCGAGTGACGCTGTAATGTGATAGAACGATCGTGCCTCGACATATTCAACGTCGACAGGCCGCGGACGGGCCGATACGCCGCCGGATGACGAGCTAGACCATGCAAAATAGACGCGGTAAACGCGAACGGTGCAAACACATTTCACAAGCTTCTCCCCCCACGCGTGTGTGTGTGCGTGCGGCGTTTTTCGCGGGATCGCGAAGTGCGGTGGTTTCCCCAGGATAACTTACTGTCGTAATAGTAGCAGACGCGTTTTCTGCTGTGCTGCTGCATGGACATTTTTACTGGATCCATTTCGATGAAATTGACAAAACTCTCGGGCACGGAATTAAACGGGGACCGCGGCGTGTCGCTGCTCTCACCAACAGACACAGCGTCGCTAAAACGACCGCACGCGCAGGCGTCGAGCACTCGTATGCGCGGGTTACAAGCTTGTCGCGAAGATGACGCTGCGGCTGTCACGATCATAAACATTGTACAACCGAGAACGGAAATCTACACGTAAAAAATTACGGATGCCTTCCAGACTCCAGTAGAAAAAATGTCGCGATCGAATTGAAAATTTTTTCCTTATTGAAAGGCCTTTTCTTTATTTTCAAATTTTAATTGCGCCAATTGCATGATACAGTATTCTGCGTTTTTTTTTTATTGAAAAACATTTTTAAATAATGTCCTCGACATGTTATACGGTTTTATTGGGTGGATAGAATTTTATGACCAATTGAAACTTGATTTGAAACTATCTTAAATAGAAGATCGAATTTTATGGCGTTTTCGATTTACGACTCAAACCGACTCGGGTCGCATCATGTATACAGGACTCTAGCATCAATGACGTGGAATACATACATATCTATGTATGTATTCCACGTCCATTGATGCGACCCGAGTCGGGTCGAGTAGAATATCGAATGCCGGTATTCATAGTTATTTAAGATCGTCTTAAGTTCAATCTTAAGATGTCATGAACAAATCACAGAGCCGTATTAGCGTCTTAAGACATTACTTAAGACGATCTTGAAGACTATGAATACCGGCCGAAAACGCCATTAGATAGTCTTTGGAGATTAGAAAAAACTAATGGCTACGCTGAGTCAGCATCGGTTCCCACGTACTATAAAATTTCTATCCTTGATAACAGATCACTGTTGATGAAGCTGTTACTCTAGAAAATTTAATTCATCCGTATAGTTCACGTTAAATATATATTTTTCAGTACTAATTAACTCATTTCACAATCTACTCATAGTATATATTTTGTCATTTTGATTGGACGATGCCAGTGTTATACATTTTCTTTTTTCTCTCCCTTTCCGCGAATCAACAATGAATGTACATTCGCAATCCTCGTGATAAAATGGAGACAAACCGACTTCTAACACATCAACCATGGAATTATTTAAAAATATAAGACAATGATTCTTTACATAAATATGTTATAAAAAATATATTACAAAAATACAAATTACATTATCCAATATCTATGAGTCCGTCACAGCTATTAATTCTTTAAATATACTGCCGAGCTCTTCAGAATAACATCTTCCATCGTGCATCTGATTTTAATGAAGGCTCTTTTAAATTCCAATCCGCAACCTTTAGATAAGCGGAAATCAACCAATAAGTTTCCGTCCATTTCTATAAAATTCACTTTGAAAACGAGAGACATTTTGCGTCGATCTACGGTCAGTATCGTCACCTGCAAATATATAATAATGATTGTGTAATGGTTGCGATATTCACTACCAGTGGTGAAAATCTATGGTGCATATGACATATGCTATAAATTTTCAGCACTGATATATTACTTTATATCACCATGCTCTTTTGAGTTGATTTCTATTTATATTATATTGTGTGTCTTACCACGCCAGACTCATTAACGCGATAGGCATATTTCTCTTTCTCGCAATATTTTATTAGCCTCTTTACAGTTTCCTCGCATTCTATTTTAACAAAGAATCTAGTCATTCGGCGAACTAATCTTTGGAAGGAGCTTTGCTGCAAGGAGAACATAAAGTTATAGAAATATTTTCTCAAGATAATTGTTACGTTAATTCAACATTTATTTGACAAAAGATGTTATACCTGACTGGGTTGTGTAAACGCCTGTAACTGTGTACCTACAAAAAGATCTTCCACATGAGCGGGTTGAGAAAATGAAAACGTTGGACGATTGTCCAAATTGAATTGAATCGCATCATTACTCTCCGTTCCGGGAAATTCGGGTTGAGACAAACAGACATTTCTTAAATTTTCATCCTCTGATTGATTCAAATGATTCCGTCCATCTACTTCATCACCTGTAAATCATAAATACTTCATGTCTGTAAAATATAATACTTATAAAAATACAAGATTTTGTACAAAACATGGTCTACTATCACTTAAATAACTATTACTGTATCATTCTACGTAAAACTTAGCTAAAATGTACGCGTTACGTCAGAAGTATGTGCCAATGCTCTCTGCTTTGGTAATCTAGCTTTATGATACTTAATTAAACTCATAGAGCTGTATTACCAAAGAAAAGGCAAGAGCTTTGCTGATCACAAGAATCTACGCTGTGGGATATTTCTAATCGTTTTCTAATCCTAATTAACATTAATAAAGCACTCACGTAGAAAAGAAGCAATAAGAATTCGTAGTATGCAGTATCCACTAAATTAGGTACCGAGTTCCCTTGAGTAATCTTATTAATACTCAGAGTCACTCAGTACCTGACTAAGTAAACACTATCCGGGAGCCTCCAATGTTAATCTTCCATGGGCATTAATAAAAAAAAAAGTGAAGGATACCTATGCTAGATATTAAATCTATGTTTCTAAAAGTACCGGTCCAAAACGCCGTTTTACCTTTGCCAAAACTTTTGACAAACCACCTGTGTTTCTTAATGTCCGACATTTTGTATCTTGCCAATGGCGAGTCCATGAGAATCTTTCTTATTAACGATAATGACAAATTGTCCAGTTTTGTCCACGGTGTAAAAGACATATATTTCCCGTTTTTCCACGCGACATATTCGGGACACCCTGCCAGGGGTTGGTCCCATGGCAGTTCTATATTTCAGACATGGACCAGTTAAAAACTGAGGAATGCAAGTCAGGTATTAGATATTTTAATAAATGTCAAATCAAAAGGCACATTGACTTGTTACATGTTACGTAATTCGTTTGCAGTTTTTAAAATTAGAAAGTGTTTTAATTTTTAACTTGGAGCAAAATTAACAAATCGACTGCATACATTTACCAAAGATATTAAAGCATTAACTCATTTCCATGTGTGCAGTTTTACAGAGGGGGGGGGGGGGGGGGATTTACCTCCAGCCAACAAAGCCACGAGAATAATTCCGCAAGACCATACGTCCGCAGGTTCCGCCTTATATGCCCTTACCAGCACCTCTGGTGCGACGTAAGGCAGCGTTCCGCATTTTTTCTCCAAAAGACGCTCTTTACCCTGCACACGGTACATCGTCGCTAAGCCGAAGTCGCTTATTTTTAGATTATCATTATTGTCGAGAAGCAAATTCTCTGGCTTAAGATCTCTGTGCGCAACCCCGCGGCTATGCAGAAATTCTACTCCAGATATTAATTGTCTAAAATATTTTTGAGCCCCCCACATGGGCATACCGATATCAGGTTCTGTAAAGAGCTCAAAATTTAATTCTGCACCTTTCATAATCTCCCACATGTTTCTGCATTGTTCTATAAATCCAGTGAAATCTTACCAATCCTATCGAACAGTTCTCCACCTGAAGCATATTCCAGAAATATGTATTCCATGTTGGGCTCGCTACGTTTTCCAAAATATTGAATAATATTTGGATTTATTAACGAGCGATGAATAGCCGTTTCCTTTCGGACCGTTTGCCTCGCGTCCGGATGTTTCTCAATGTCAATCATTTTCATAGCAACGGCTTCGCCTGTTGATTTATTTACAACAAGTTTAACCCTGCGCAAACAGTATTAAGTTACAATCAAGGTCGGAGCAAAATATACATTTTATTATTTTCCATAATTAATATATTTTCTTAAATAAAAGGAAACTTGTCTGTAAAAAAACCACGTGTGGAAATAGTGTGAGATTAATCGAAGCTTTGTACTGGTAACGAATCGAGTGTCTCAAGTCTCAACGTTCGTCCCGAACAATGGGAACAATGGATCTTGTAAGTCACGGCCGAGTATCCGCAGAGGACGAATAACGCGGACGCTCGTGGCTCGCCGCCAGGTTCAAACAAAGGGAAAGGAAGAGGGAAACTTACTCCCCGTAGGCACCCTCGCCCAGGGTGTGCCCCAGGAACCATCCGTCCACGAACTCCGTCATTGCAGCATGCCTCCGTTGTTCGCACGCGACGACAGAATATTCTCGACGCCTTTGGCGCGCGCTCTGGAAACAATCGCGTATTTCAACGCGTTAACTATCGACGTCGCGTTCCCCGGCGACGAGGGAAACGCGATCCCGGTGCTCCGGGCGGGACGTCGTGCGCGCCCGGTCGCGTTCTTGAGAAATATATACTTACGTGCGAGCTGCTCCGGCCGTAACGGCCGACAGGATTTTCAAGCACGTGGTTACGGCGGGTTACATGGAGGAAGTCCGTCGCGCCACTCTCTCTTTCTCCCTCTTTCAGCGTCTCTCTGTTCTCTCTCCCTCTCTCTCTCTCTTTCAACGAAAGCCGGCACGCGCGCGAAAAGTATCATCGGCGCCGCGAGCTAGCGCAAAAGTCACGATGATTATTTGCGAGATGACGACGGGACGACGCGCGACACGTTTAATGCCGGGATCGTGCGAGCCAAGCGTACCAGACACCAGACCGCCGACCGACACATCTCCACGAAGGACCCACGAAATTTTGTCGCGACCACGGAGCACGCGAGAGAGAAAATGAGGGGAAGGAGGAAAGAGAGAGAGGGAACGATGGGAAGAGCGCAGGCGTGGCTCGAGATGCCTTCAGCCTGCTTCACAGCAATCACAGCGAAGTTAGGCCGGAATCATAGTTCGATCTATCGAGTCGATGGTTCGATCCATGGTATAAAGATCCATGGTTCGATCTGAGTCGATCATTCATTAACTTTATATTAGGACCAGCTTTTCATAAGACCGCTGGACCAATGAACATCCAGCATAAAGTCGCCATATTAATTTACATAAGATGCTCATTGGTCCAGCGGTCTTATGCTATTCTTATGCGACGTTATGCATTTTGTGTGTGATGGCCTTAAGCTTTAATTAGTAAGCTAATTAATAGTTAAATCGTATTTATAGCCCCAGACACAATGCCAGGCACAGACAATAGAAATAGAAATAACATAGTCGCATCCTTTTTCAATACAGTGCATTGAAAAAGGATGCGACTATGTTATTCCTATTCCTATTGCCTGTGCCTGGCATTGTGTCTGGGGCTTTAGTCTTTCGTTTTCATATTTATTATACATATAATACATATTTCTCTATGCACATTTAGACGATAATTAAAAAGGAGAATGACGTTTTAATGCATTTAGTCATACGTGAGCTGTGACTTGTGACGTTAATAAACGTTAATTTGCTCTAACCTAACTCGAAACTACAGAAAGAGCGAATCGTGGGATTTCTCGTCGAGGAGAGCGAAAGATCGCGAGGCAAGAGTGACCAATCCAGTCCCGTATCATTTCGTGTCGTCGTCGAGCACGTTCCCCATTCGACAATCGCGCGACGGCGATGAGGATACGCCTGCATTGATTAATCACGCAGAGACTCGACTCGACGTCGGGATAGGAAGCGAAGGAAAGGGAGGGAAGTAGGGGAAGGAGTCCGGACTCCGGAGTAGTGCGAGAGAACTGGAGTCAAAAGAGAGAGACCCTTGTAAAGAAAAGAGAGAGGAACACTGACGTGTGAGTAAAGCAGCGCCATCGAGAACCTGGATCACACAGATATATTATACACATACACATATGTAAAGATTGTAAAGCAAAGAAGGTGCTCTGCACAGGGCTTCATTGCTTCATTCTAAAGAAAAGGAAAAATTCCTATTTTTCTAACATTTAGAATCATTCCGCAGAGAGGAAGCTCTCGGAGCAGGCTCGGAAGGATCTACCGCCGCTCCCGGCTCCCGTTCATATCGTCACCTTTTTCGGCTCACGAGAGTGCGGGAATGAGCGCGACGCGATAAGAGCCGTCGCCGTCGCCGCGATGCTCGCGGGAGCATAGGGACGAGAGAGAGAGAGAGAGAGAGGAGCCGGTGGAGCGTCGAGGGAGGAAAGGAGAGAGCGAGGGAAAGGGCGCACGCGCGAGAGCGAGTGAGGAAGCAAGAGAGGAGGATAGGCTTGCGGAGGAGAGTGAGAGAGAAAGAAAAAGAAAGTGAGTGAGCGAGGGAGAGGGAGAGCGAGGCGAAAGATCCGCGGATGCGGCGCGGCGGGGTGTCTGCACCCGTGCGTGAATCACGCTTCAGAAACGCTCTCACTCTCTCTCTCTCTCTCTCTTCGCTCGCCGTCGTCGTCCTCGAGTGCACCCCGTGCTCGTCGCGACATTGACCCGTGCCGTGCCGTGCCGTGTCGTGTCGTGTCGCCGCCGGACGCCACCACCGACGGACAGCCAACGGAAGAAGCAGCAGCAGCAGGCAGCCACCCCGATCGAGCGCGAGGGGAGAACGGCGGCGGCCAGCCAGCGGCGTCTCTCGAGCGCCCGATCGAGGAGAGCGACACCCACGAGGAGGCCACCGAGTCGCCCCCTCCCTCCCCCGATCCTCGAGCTCCGGACCCCCGACATCGCCATGACTTGTTCCGCGCGGGTTCCGCGACCGGTGCCCGGTGTTCTGTGATGAAGGGTGCCCTCGCGGCGCGGTGAGAGGACTCTCCAACCTGCGGACTCACTTGCCTGCCGGGGTGTGCCTTCCGAGGAATCTCGCGGTTGTTCCCGAGACGCGGCAGCGACGTCGTCGTCGACGGAGGGTGCCCCCTTCCTCGAGGTGGTATCCGCGAGGTGCCGCGAGAGTGAAAGTCGCGAGAGAGCGACGAGAGGCGCGATAAGTATATATAGACGTGCACACACGCGTTGACGAGACGCGGGTACGATTAAAGGCGTAGAGACGCAGCAACGGAGGATAGACTGGCAACAAAGGATCAGAAGCGGATACAACATGTCAGATGAGGAAGACAAACCCCCTGCACCTCCTGTTCGATTGACATCAAACAGGTACGTCTTATTATCTACTCAATATGATCGCTAATTAATCTATCGAAAGAGAATCGGATGCTGCAGAGCGATCTTGTTTTTATTTCTGGAGGAATTATATGTAGAATATTTATATGAAATTCCTGTTTTATGTTTAAAGAAGAATTGCTGAGACAGTAGTCGATTTCACAGCGTAGTTTATATTGCATTTAGTATTTTATAACGTTCACAACGTAAAAATGTACACAGATAATTGAAGCAGAAATAATTTATGCCTAGTGTAATCCACAGTTGAGTAATAGCATAAGTTGCCATAACTTTTGTGTTTTCCATACATAAAAGTCTGTATTCTCTAAAAATAGAGAGGCATTAAGCTATGGGCTGCTAAAAATAATATCTCTCGGTGGCTTTCTGTTGTGGGAGACCATCATTAAAGATGTCTAGACGTAATCCCAGCGTTGCCTTAACAGATTTGAGAGACTGCATGCTGTCAGGACATCTAAATATATCTACATATTATAGTCGAATTTACTCCGTGATGCTTATGACAGCGAAAGTATGCTCAGCCCTTAATATTTATTTGTGTATAATGAGATATTTTATAAACTATTTTATACAATATTGAAAAGTCATAATCACATGTAATAATGGTACATGCAAAGGTGTTTGACAGAATAATAATATATTGGATAATCATTGCTTCTCGATTGTGATTGATCTGTTAATAACAATACTACTTGCATTTCCAGGGGGGAATCAGCGCCTAATCTACCGGTGGATATGCGCCCACTGCCTAAGGAGCCGGATTCTGACGAGCGTAAGAAGAAGACCCTGAAGAGCAAGATGAAGGTGAAGGAGAACAAGGACAAGCCCAACATCAGTTACCCCACGAACTTCGAGCACACTGTGCACGTCGGGTTCGATGCCGTGACCGGTGAATTCACGGTAGGTTCTCCCGAAAAGCGATTTGCACAGTCGCCTCTCTACACCTATTATTCAAAATGCACTTGCTTAACGCTTCGCTGTTGTATCACGGTGCGGACTATCTATGGGAAAGACGATGGGAAAACATGAGTTTTATATCATCGTAGATTACTGTTGGCACCTGTATTACATATCGTAATTACTCTGTATTCTCTTATGTGAATATATATACATGGATCCTCCGTGCCTGATCAAAATGAAATATGAGACACTGATTCACATCGAACATTTCGATAACGGTACCTTGGTAATTTGTCCGACGCTTCTTATACTTTATTATTTCCACATGACTAAACTAACAAGACACGTATTTCTTTCCAAGCTGCCATTGAAAGTAAGTAAATAAATATGAATTAGTTTGCCTGTACTTTATGTTTTACATACATTTACACCACGTGGTTCGACACTTTCTTTTCGTTGCGGTTTTTAATAAGATTTAGATGTTTATTTTTTAATTTTTGTGTATATCGAGTTTTATCGATATATAGTTGCTTTTGTAGATTGATATAAGCTTTAGTCGACGTTGCATACAACAATATTCATTTCTTTCTTGCAGAATGATTTTCGACAGTGGATGGGAATTATATAAACTTTGTAAATTCTGTTTACAAATTATTTTTTAAAATTGAGACACTGTGCATGTATTCAGATAGTAATTTTAGAAAATTAAACGATAACTTTTTTGATTAAATCTTTAAAATTTCACAGTCATCTTTCACACATATACACGTTAAGAGAATTAATATCAAAATATTCTTTCCAAGTTTCTTCTTATACAAGAATGACACAAATTTAGAAGAGACTTACGTTAAATATTTTTCACAAGAAAACTATAGATATTAATTTTTCTTAAATGATTAAGTAAATGTCGATTTGATTGCTTAGTATCTATAAATAACATGAATAACATAGAAATGTTTCTCGACCTTTATTTTTCTACACGCGATAGTTGCATGTTCGAAAATAAAATCTAGGATTAGTATATTAGGTGCATTTTACATAAACTAGTTATACTTGTCAGACTCGCCAGAATTACCATCTGTGTTTCGTGGTAAACATGATAATCGTTGTTTAACAGTACATGTTTGTTTCTTAGGGTATGCCGGAGGCGTGGGCGAGATTACTTATGTCCAGCAATATTAGCAAGCAAGAACAGAAGAAAAATCCGCAAGCTGTGTTGGATGTACTAAATTGGTATGACAGTAGCAGTAAGGAAGCAAAAGGCTCTAAGTACATGACTACAACTAAAATGGTTGGAGTTGTCGGTAAGTACTGATATCAATTCGCTCATACAGAGAAATAATTTGATTTTAACAATTATGATAATCGCCGTACTAACGGTAATATTTCTTTAGCTCCAATCGAAAGGGCGAGTAGTCCGCGAAGTATGGGAATAAGTATCGGCACCGGAGTGGGAAATATTCGCGGCCAAGCGATGTCTCAGGCATCCGGTAGCTCTCATTCTCAGCATTCGTTAAGCAGGTGAGTCTTTTACACTTTTACGTGTTGCGCTTGTCTTTTGGTCGTCTAAATATTTTCTGAGAAACGGCAACATTACAGAGTGAGCAGCAGTAGCCCGAGTAGCACGCCGACGGATGCGTGTGCGACTAGCTCGGAGCAGGAAGATGAACCGCCGCCTCCGCCGATTTCCGTCCGACCGGAACGCACGAAATCGATCGTAAGTTTTTTTCTCCTCGCGCGCTTCAACGCGATTAAGAAACGCACGTTCGATTAGTCCTTTAACCGTGACATTTTACCAACTAAATGGAACCTTTTACTTTCACCGTGCAGTACACAAAGCCCATAGAAGAGGAACCACCGCCTCCCCTGAGTCCTCTGACGACCACGTTGGGCTCGCCACAACGAAATGGCATGCAGCAACAACAGCACCAGTCGCAGTTAGATAGAAATAAGAATCAAGCAACGCCGACATCAACAACGACCGATCAGACGCGACCGGCGCAAGGCGATAAAGCTAGAAAGAAGAAGATGTCGGACGATGAGATATTAGAGAAGCTTAGAACAATCGTGAGCGTGGGAGATCCTAATAGAAAATATACAAAAATGGAAAAGATAGGACAAGGGTAAGGAGGAAACGGATAAACAACTTTTTATGTCGAATATAGAACTGTACTGATTAACGATTGTCTTGCAGTGCCTCGGGGACAGTGTATACAGCAATAGAAACGTCCACCGGTATGGAAGTTGCAATAAAACAAATGAATCTGTCGCAACAGCCAAAGAAAGAGCTTATAATAAACGAGATTCTGGTAATGCGGGAGAACAAGCATCCGAACGTTGTAAATTACTTGGATAGTTATTTAGTTGGGGAAGAACTCTGGGTAGTCATGGAATATTTGCCAGGTGGCAGTTTAACAGATGTTGTGACTGAGACTTGTATGGACGAAGGTCAAATTGCCGCGGTGTGCAGGGAAGTGCTGCAAGCGCTCGAGTTCCTTCACTGTAATCAAGTTATACACAGGGACATCAAGTCCGACAATATTCTATTAGGGCTTGACGGCGGGGTAAAATTAACGGATTTTGGCTTTTGCGCGCAAATCTCGCCGGAACAGAGCAAACGAACGACGATGGTCGGCACGCCGTATTGGATGGCGCCGGAAGTGGTAACGCGAAAGCAATACGGACCTAAGGTAGATACACATATTGACTATTATTCATAAAAATTAATTGAATACCTATTATATGAATAATCGTAACAACCTACCTCGGTGTCACAGGTAGATATATGGTCGTTAGGAATAATGGCAATCGAGATGATCGAAGGGGAGCCACCGTATTTGAACGAAAATCCATTGAGAGCGTTGTACTTGATTGCGACAAACGGCAAACCGGAAATCAAGGAGAAAGACAAGCTATCGGGTATATTCCAAGACTTTTTGGACCAATGTTTAGAGGTCGAGGTGGAGAAACGGTCCGCGGCTTCCGAGCTATTAAAGGTAAGAAGAATTATTATTAATATATGGAACGCGGAAATGCGTTCTCGGTATATGGGCGTACTTCTCTCATTCAAATTAATTTAACTGGAAATGTGTTTAAATTAAATTTGCAGCATCCCTTTCTGAAATTAGCCAGGCCACTGGCTTCATTAACACCTTTGATAATGGCAGCGAAGGAAGCTGCCAAAGGTCATTAAAAGACAGTTGCGTTTAGATTGTAGATTCGTAAGACGCGACTCCAAAAGTTCGGTTATGCGAAAAAAGAAGGAAATAATGAATCACCCTCCCAAAACGGAAACGGCACAATAATTCAATAATATATAATAAATATAAACGTATATATATATATATATATAAATGAATAAATATACATATATATGTATGCATACATATGTGTATATCGTATGTGAATATTATATTAAATGCGACGTGTCGTATGTACATGTATACACATACGCATGCATATATCCATTACGTACGCATATAGATCATATAGATAGATAGATAGATAGAACTTATTCGATACCGTGATGAAGTATCGAAGAAACGGTTGCAAAGTTTTTAAAAAAAGAAATGCTCGATTCTCGCACGTTGCGAGCGCGAACACAAAGTTAAATCAGAAAGAGCTATGAGCGATCTGACGGCAGAGGCCTTGTTTTCCTCGATAAAGTCCACAGTTACAATTGAGTGCAATGGACTCACAAAGTCTTTAACTTAGTTTTTGAAGGAAATAGAAAAAGAAAGAGAAAATGATACGCGTATGTGCTTTACCGTATATGCTGTTGCCTGTGACGTGCTCTTGCCGCAATTTGGATGGATTGTCATCGAGGAAACACAAGCAATTGTCAGTTATTTTCTAAAAATATAAAACTAGTATTACTAACTCTAAAAGAGGCGAAAATTCGAAGGATTGGAGTTAGCAAAAAAACGCATATTATTTATAGCGAGAACCTTATTAGATAATACCACAAAGAAATGTGAACAAGTATACATAGGACCTATTCTAATATATTATTATTGTTTAACGAGAGATCGTAGAGAGAAAGAAAGGAGATTGGTCTTCGTGTCGGACTTGTATTTTTCGACGGAAGTTACGATGAAGCAGAGCAATATGTTTTCAGTGTGTTTTGTCTGATTAGTCTGATTAGCGACGATAGACGTGGTAGCTTAATTTGTTTTAAACGTTTTTTAAAACTCGCGTTCTGATCGCTGAATATTTGATTCAGTTGATTCAGTTCTTTTCTTATACTAAGAAGATACTGTTTTAGCAAATTCCTTATTTACACGTATCGCGATATTTTATGTTGAATGTAAAGAAATTGGTTCACACGTGCTCTAGCCGATTGCGTAAGAAATGCATATCTTGTTTGAGGCCGCTAATTTAGAGCTTTACGACGAAGAGATGAGTACGTTCTCTCATTTGTATCGTTAAAATGAAAGATAGAAAGAGAAGGGGAGACACGTTAAGACATTGGTTTACTACCATGGTTTACTACTTAGTTGATAAGAACATCTCTCCGAGGACAACGCTTGTCCGCATCACGTGTGTTCTTTGCTGTAAGTCCAACGTAACTGTCTTTAACGTGTCTTGCAAAAAAGGAGGAAATAGGAAAGAGAAGATCAATGAAACTGTAAAACAAGGTTCAGACGTAGGAGCATTTTGTGACACTATAAAGTGCCTGTCTTGTCGTTTAGAGACGTGAAGAAAAAAAAAAGAAAACTCGCGCTAGATTTCTTATGAACCACTGTATAACGATATGTAATATTTCGTTTTAGCACCGTGAGGAGGAAGAAACAAATAATCGAATACGCATATAATGGAGTTTAGTTGACGTTTTATGTAGAACGAATTGTGGTTCCGTATGTATGGTTGTATTTGCATCGAACATTATCGAGATACGTCTTTCCTAATATTGTATTATACGTCATCCAAGTGTCATCGTGTCATCGAAAAATGAATATATCGGAAGTATTTAGTTATTTTAGGCGATATCATGACTTGTAGATTTTCGTATCTTCTTTTTTATTATTTTCATTTTCGTACGTCGTATCCATTATTCGACCAGGATATCCGCTGCGCGAAACTAAAAATGTTTAAAAAAAAGTGAAAAGAGTGTCTCTATGATTAAAATGAGAGGTAAAAGGAACGAGTTAACGCAAGCTAATTAGCAGAATATTTAAATTTTTTAACGTTCTGTTGGTGTGCGGAATATATACGAGGTATACGAGTCCCAAGAGTATTGAGAATGAATTTATTACAGTCCATTTACATACCCGATCGACAGTGCTTCGGATCTCCATCAAAGCTCCTTAGGAACGCATACACCGTTCCCAGTGGTTCTGCCAATCTTAGAAGTAGTGCCGGAAATCTGCATCTGTTAATGTGTTCAGTCTGTGTGTCGCGGTCTTTTGGATCTGGGTCCCATGATAATGATCCTTTAACAGGTTTTTCGCTTTGGGAAAGGCAGAGAAATCAGATGAAGCCAGGTCAGGGCTGAAGGGTGGGTGTGGAGGGACAGAGATAGAAATCGTGAAACAGTTTGACTTAGGTCATCTTTGGCTGCAAAATAAGCAATGGTTGCAAATTGGATTTTCGTCCTCCAAGAGACGCTACGATTGTTTAGTTAATCATGTATTTTCAATCCTTGTTTCTATTATATAATGATCTAATACAGATTATATCAGATCGTTATATAATAAAAATAAATAATTATTTTTTAATATGTATTTTTATTATTATGTAGATTATATATAATCTAATATGGATCATGTTAAATCATTATATAATAAAAATTAATAATCTAATCTAATACATAATGATATCTATTATAAAATATAATAATGAAAAATTTGTTTCGTGCGTTCCAAGATCTGCGAATTGGCTTGTGTTAGCTTGTCTTTTCTATCTCAAATGTAAGGATTCAGAATGTTAGAATTGTATGAGAGAAAGCTATTCGCGCGAATGGCAGGAAAAAGAGATGCGTCGAGATTGAGAAAAGAAACATCTAGATAAATATTTGCGTTCTATTCCGGATAAATAATCCAAATCGATAATATTCCGGATTTCGACGTTATTCTTTTTTCCTTCTTTCGAGAGTGGCACGTACTCCGAGACTTCCGGTCTTCGCGCGGTGGATGGGTAGCTCGGTCGACGAGATGTTTCGTTATACATATATGTATAGGACTCATATATAAATTAATATTAACTCAAACCTTGTGAGAATATAAATATGATAGTTATAAATCGAGAAATTAACGATACACTTATATTGCGTACGAAACAAGAAGAAGAAAAGAAGGAAACCCGTATATTATTTGATAACGAGCAATCGTATAATAAGGCATATTCAATATTCGACGAGTTTTTATTGTTTTCTTCTCCTTTTTTTTGTAGTATCTTTTGAGAGAAGCCTGATTAGATTTTTATAATGTACTTGACTGTACTTGATCGAGATAGGGAGAAGAAGCAGCTCAGTTTGTATCAACGCTTACGACCGAATTTAAGACTGGTATACTGAAGGAACTTAATGCAATGTATCTTTAAAAGAATCAGGGACTATGTAATAGAGTATACAAATTAAATTCGTGCTCGTTGAGGTATTTCGCGAACGTGTATTGCAAACGCTCGGCATTAATCTCCGCTTCGGCATCCGTCTCTAAAATCGGTCGGACTGTGACAAGTTAAGAGACAAAGTGACGTGCGCACGTCTTAGTATTAACGAGAAGAAAAGTATGAGTGTGTAAAAAAAAAAAGATAATGGTACGATCCAGGGTTAAAGTTGACGATCAGAAACACTAAAGACGCGGGGTCCTGCATTTTCACAAATATCTCGGAGCGATAGAGAGCTTTGTCTTTCTGCTTTTTTCGCGGCAGTTATTTTAACAGTAGCACAGCTATTAGCAGCTATTAATGTAATGTCTAATTTTTTATTTGCGAATCGGGTCGCGCGAGATGCAAAACTGCCTGCATTAAAAAAAAATTATCACCCGATCGACGCACAACCCGATTGAAGCGCATCTTAGCACGTAGACATGTTCGCTGATAACGGTACCGGTTGACCCTTTTATCGTGTGAACAAAAGTACAAAAATTGTACCAGACATGCCTTATCGTAATAATAATAATAAGTGATGCACCACGAAAGTACTCATTATTTTTTGACATTGACAAACGAATCGCAAAATGAATAGAAAAATGTACGAGAGCTCTGGAAAAAATGCGGGCAGGCGAATTTTTTAACGTAACGAGAAAATGCGGGCAACTTTGCATCCGTTTGTGCATCCATATCTTTGATGATCGTTCCAATTGCATTTAATTATCTGCTACGTGCGCTACGTGTAGGTATTTTATCGTCATTTTACGTTCTTAAAAATAGGTTCCTAATACGCGAATCATGTTAAATGTGTGTATGCATGTTTTTGCTGTAGCATTTTACGATGTTTTTGAAAATGCTTTGTGATCTCCGAGTGAAAGAAAGAAGTAGGCCTATAGTAACAAAGTCGCTATTTTACTGCAGAGATTGAGAAAAAAGAAGAAAATCTTCGATATTGATCCTTCCTCGACGGAGGAAGGTTCATCCGACTTTAACTTTTGTAAGAAAAAAAAAGCATTTACCGCTATCGGAAACCATTCGACAGAAATCTGGTCTCTCAGGAAGAATTGTCATACGTGAAATTTTTATGACGATGAAAATTTCAAGGCGAGGGAATGCAAAAAAACAGAAAAGGAGTAATGAATTGTAAAAATAATGCCTAGAATTTTGCGTATATATTGTATTATAACACCTTTCAGTTTGTTTTGAAACGTTACAATATAAGGAAACATTTTATAACAAACATGTTCTCTTCTCCATACAAAATATCCTTCCCCGCTTAACATTAAGAGGAATGAGAAATGATGACTACCACATTTTATTCCTCATTTAATATAATGTAAGGTAGATTAGGTGGTATTTACACATTATGGCGTTTATTGAAAAAATAACATCTCTTGGTTAGACATTTCTATCATCTGTGTATCGCGCTTTCTCACGTCATGTGGCATGCATACATACATTCTGTGTGGGTGTTATACTTTGTCTGTTGATACGGATATGTACCTGTACATTTGTAATATCGAAAATAGTACACAATGAGATTCAAGAGAACTGATAGCATGGAGTTGGCTTCTCGACGCAAGTGAAAAGTCGGTCGGAAACGTTCTATATTCACATGGTACAGTACATTTCTTTAACTTGCGTAGAAGCTTTAAGGTAGAAAGGAGTATTCGAGACGAATATATTACGGAAATCACATACAATTAACATTACGATCAATCGAATGTAGTAAATGACGTAAAAACGTTTGTTAATAACACATCGTCAGAAATGATAAAACACATTAAAAATATTCCCTACAATAGTAGCAAACTCACTTTACAGATTGCCTATTTGGTATCTTGACGATAATTATTACTTTACCTCTTTTTACAACGCATAAATAAAAACGGTGGTATTTTAATATTTATAGCACGAGATATGTATAACTCCTCCTTCGTGTGAGTCTCGTTATATAAATATTAGGTAATAGAATGTAATAAGCGCGCGAGCTGGTTTTACGTAGACTTCTTCTTCTCCTCCCCCGCCGCATGGAAGCTTATGGAGGCGGAATTGATGCAGAAGCGCTTCCTCGTAGGCTTCGGCCCGTCGTTGAACACGTGCCCCAGGTGCGCGTCGCACTTCGAACAGGTCACTTCGGTCCGCACTATATCTGGGTTTGCGATCAGCAGTAGTAGATTGCCGCCGACTAGTTGGCGTCGTTTAATTCGACGCGACGTGCGATTTTCAATGGTGTTGTTTTTTTCAGTGATGAGAGTGAAGAGGTGGTTCAGTGGTGGTAGCAGAGCCAAGGATTGATCAAGGAAGGCGAGAGGAGAAAGAACAATAGAGTGTGATTAGACGCAGACCGACACCCTTTTCTCGCGAATACAATTTTCAAGAGGTAACAGAAGCGATCTAAAAGATCTTGGAGGAGAAAAAACTAAAGATTGATTCGATCGTGAGGAGAGACAGCTAACATCCATATGATACTAAAAGAATAATGATGAAGAAATGCGTACATATATGAAACGGTTTTGCTTAATATATATAAATTTTTACATCTGATTTTTGCCCATTAGTCAGTAATTGTCAGTAATTATACGCTTCCAATTTAATTGTACGCTTACTTGGCAATTTGAAAGTTATGCAGTCACATACTTTATACATAGCATTTGTAACTGATACATTTTTTAAAATGCATATCGCATATTTATTTTTATAATTTTACTTACGTTATAATAGAAATATTGTAAGTAATTTGTACTTTTAGCTGTGAGTATTGAAACACACTTGCAAGTGATTAAATATTATGTCAACTGGCGTAATTGTAACAACAATGTAAAAGCAAAAGAATTTTATTTGCATCGAAGAAATACGCTTGTAAAAAGTGATATCTATATGCGTTAAGGATTTGCAACTAAAAAGAAGGCATTATTTGAGCCAAAAATGAATGTTACGTTTATCGAACAATTATCAATAACTTTATATTCATAAACGACAGAGCAGATATTTTTGTCTATCCTTTAGTCATATTTCCAATGTTTCATAATGCACGGCTATTAGTTTAATACAAGAAGTGATGTAAGTCTAACACAATCACACTCTAAGCAAGTGCATGCAGGAACCAAGGAGGACAGGAATTTTCGTCTAATATACACAACATTATATTTACAATAGAAGAAGATTGTACAGACGAATGCATAGGTCCTGTTTTTCTTATTTAAAAAAATCCTCTTTTAAACAAGTATTTATGTACAATACATGAGAAAGTTCCTACATTCGTAAAGGAAACAAGCACAAGGAGCGAGTGAAAATGTAATTATAATCATGATCTTTGCTACGAATAATTTAATAAAAAATTTAATCTTATGAGAAATTGAACGTAAAGAGACTTCTACATCGGACAGGTGCAGAAGAGTGAAATGTGACTAGGATAGGCTCAGTAATGTTATACGAGTGTGTATAATTATGATACATGTTGCGATTGTGATCTTGTAAATAGTAAGCGGGTATAATGTTGGAAACGGAGACTCACTCACAAGATACGGTAATTAAATATTATCTCAATTGGCGTAGGTAATTATAACGACAAGATAAAAGCAAAGGAATTTTATTAGCATTGAAGAGATACGCTTGCGAAAAGTGATATCTACATATATGCTTTAGGGATTTGCAACTAAAAAGAAGGCATTATTTGAGCCAAAAATAAATGTTACGTTTACTGAGCAATTATCAATAACTTTATACTCATAAAATATTAAACGATAGAGCAGTTATATCTAATTGTAAGACCTGTTCTAAGTGGTTTCAATAACTTTATAATCAATATAACTTTATACTCATAAAATACCAAACGATACAGCAGTTGTATCTAATTGTAAGACCTGCTCCAAGTGGTTTTAATGTACCCGCGCACTATTGTGCGACGTTTAACGTTAAGATGAACGCGTGAGGCGTGAACCAGAGAGTGCCATTCTAAACTAATTGTAAGAACGCGAGCATAATTACGAGAGTTACGCTAACGAGGGCAAATCGAGGCGACAATCGCTTACCATGAGAGGTGTCTTTGGTCAGTTTGATGCGTCCCTGATCCAGAACCTCGTTGAACGCAGGCCAGCCGCATCCGCTGTCGTACTTGGTGTCCGAGGAGAACAATTCCTGATCGCAGACGATGCAGGTGTACGTTCCCTTCTCGTAGAACTTGTTGTAGCAACCGGTAAACGGCCTGCGGCCAAATAAAGCGATAATACGAATGAGTCAGAGAAGGGTGAACTGATGGACGCAAGGGGTGGAAAGGTGGACAGAGGGAGGGCATGAACCGTGACATACATACAGCTTATTTTTAAACCCGCTGCTGGCCGTGAGGCCGGCTCGCGCGCGGACACACAAAGCCCACTTAGCCCCAGGCGCTCTTGAAAAAGTTATTTCGAGTTGTTCCTCGTCTAAGATTAAACGCGCGGGAAAAACGGGACTCTGCGTTTCTCATCTTTAATTCATGACGGCCGCGGTGAACTGTGTCACGTCGCGATCTTACATGCGAAAAACGCGCAACGTGACAGAGATAAGGCATCAACCGTTAGTGCTACACTATTACATTTCACATACGCATAAAAGCGTTAAATCATATCGAATAAAGATATATACGTGTATCAGTACGTATATTATTCTTATGTATTTCGGTGAACATTCGCTCGGGATTTATGCGGAGCATTCTCTGAACGCCAAAGCAAGAACCGTCCGGCGGATTGCGTAAATATGGAGCAGACGACGAATAACATCCGCTCGTGTCATCAATATAATTAGCACAATTCGACTGTGCAGTGTGCCCGTGTCGCGTTGCCGCCGTTGCGCAATCTCCACGTTGCGCTTTGATCGCTTGTAACTTGTTACAGAATCAGCTGGCCGCTCTGCGTCCCGTTGCGGGTTGCGGGGCAAGACGAGCGCGACACCTAATGGAGGGGCATAATAAATCTGCGGTTAATAAACGGAAGTGGTGCTCCGCTTCGCGAGGAATTTCCTCGAGGTGAAGGAAACCCAGCAGTGTGTCGAGGGACACATGTTCCTCGATGGCAAAGACTGAACGAGACCCGCGAGCGATCTCGCTTCGGATTATCGTCCTGGTGATAGCAAAAACAAACCGATACCATGTCGTCGTCGTCCACGGCGTCGCGATTCGAGCGAGCACATGGGGAGCGTTATCGAGGAACGCCAGGGTCGGGTATTGGGTATCGTGACTCGAGTTTCGCGCTGTCTTCCCGGTGTCGGCCTGTCGGCCCTCACCTCTCCGTGCCCTTCTCCTGCGTCACATGCCACTGCAGCGGTGTCAGGCGCTTCCGCGCCTCCTCCTTGTCGACCGTCGTCGTCATCCTCCTGATCGCGCCGAGCGTGCGGAGCGTGTGTCGCAGAATCTTGATAAGCCGCGGGATTCGACGCGGGACGTGAACTTCACGCACGGGTGGTACGGTACTACGCGCTCCGGTTGGAACGTTCTGGACAGGCTCGCCGGGGACGGGGTCGGGGACCGAAGACGCGCACACGCTTATCGGCCAACTTCGCCGCACTGAACCGTCAACCGGACTGAACCGCGCCGCGAATGCCGCGACGCCGCGCGGAGCGGAGCGCGGCGACTCGATTGGCGCTCCAGTCACGTTCCAGGGTCCAATATAGATCAAGTACGAGGAATCTGCGGATGGTAGCTTATTCGTGCTAACGAAAATAGGGAAGGTATTACACGAGATATTAATCATCGATTAACTTAATCAGAATTTGGCTTGGAAAACAATACCAATTTCGTTTTTCTGGTATTAATAGCTTGACCCAATATTTAAACATTAAGATTTGACGTCTTAAAACTTTTCAGACGTCTTATACTTAATTACGAACCATTCCATCGTCCAATTATCGTTCAATTATCGCCAATGTAAGGACTGAAAAAATGGATCGAAGTTAATTAGGCGATCGATATGGAATGACGCGAAAGAAACATATCGGACATTCGTAACCACTTTCTGAAGTTGCAAGCCACAAAGGTAATTAACTAAATTATGTTTATCAAATGTATTATTGAGATATTAAAATATTATAATGCGATATATTATTAAAAGCCGTCATTTTATATTAAAAAATTTTTTTAGTCAAATAACGACAATTTTCTCTCTATATAGCTACGAAATTAATACTGAAATTGACTGATATATATTTGAAACGCGTTCCATCCTTTGCGATCTCAAAAAAGATTATTTATTTAATTTCTAATAAAATTTTATGTGCAGACTTGAAGAATTCTCCGTAAATTAACGCCCTCTTTGCTACGTAGCCGAAACGCATGGATTTATACGAATACGCGAATATATATGCTGCAGTTTTAAAGTTTCTCGTTTTTCTTAATTTCCCGCAGAATTATATCCCACACATCTCATGCTTAAAAAAGAATTACGAACGACAGAAAAAATTGTACGGTTTGAAATAGTTTCCATATTTTATTCACGAACTTTTAAAGCATTTTCTACTAGGAAAACTAGTGCAACACTGGTGCACTGAGTGTAATTTTATAATATAAAAATCGCAGTTTACATATTTTCAGTGTTTAATGTTTTACTGTGTTTAATTTAACAAATTTTTGCCAGTAGAACATTAAATACTGAAAATATATAAACTGATTTTTATATTACAATAATAAAATTGCATTCAGGGTGCACCAGTGCTGCACTATAATTTCCCCAGTAAAAAACGCTATACGCAGAGAACTGTCACTCGCACTCGTTGGTAGCCGTGCCCGTGACGAGCGGCAACTTCACAACGTATACTTTCAATCGATGGACGGGAACGGCTTGGGAAATCGCTCTACCGATATCGTTCGTAAGTCGCTTAAAACTTTGGATTCCACGAATGAGATACCCTCAACGCGACGAACGAGATATTCGTGTCGTTCGATAAACAAGAATCCGCCGTTAATCCGCACGATTTCACGTCGTCGCGACTCGATTTATTCAAATCTCGTCCACGCCGTGGTCACGCGATGACGTCACAGCGTCGGCGGCTAGCGGTTAGCGGCGGGCACGCGCGATTGGCCGGCCGTAGCCGGCGCGGCTCTGGTGGGGGGGGGAATGCTCGCGCCGCGGCACGGTCGGCAATGGAGCGCCGGCCGCCATCTTGGCAGACAGAAGGAGCCCGCTGTCGCCGTCAGCCGCTCGACGTAACGCCGTCCAGCTGAGCCGTTGAAGCTGCAAGCGCGAGCTGCCCTGGCTGGCTCCGCTGCCTGGTGAACGCGGAGAGAATCGCGGGCGCGAAAATATCGTACGCGCGTAACACGAGCGCAGGAACCGGCTGAGGAGGCGGTGGCGGCGGACGAGGAGAGGCGGAGACGGGAGGAGAAGGAGCAGGAGGTGGAGGACGAGAACGAGGAGAGGTGCCGTGCCGGAGGACCGCGACCGGAAAAGCAGCGCGCGGCGGGCCGAGTATAATATCGGGGTGAGCGGGACGTCGCGGACGCCTCGCGCGGTTAGCGCCCGGTCTCTCGGCTGTTCGTGTTTCGTGAGTTCGTGAGTTCGTGATCGTGCCGTGGTGCCGTGCCGTGCCGTGCGCGGTGAAGTTAGCCGGAGTGCCCGTACCCCGTAGTTATCTCGCTCCCGTCCCGTCCGTCCGTCCGCGTCGCGTCAAGGACGGCCAACTTCACTCGGCTTCTCGCGACCGTCGCGTCGGATCGTCCCCGTTTTCGTCCTCGTCACGGTCGTCGGGTCCTACCGCGGTGTGTGCGCGGGGGGTGAAACGGGCTCGAACCGCGCCGGGGCGGATATTGGCCGAAGGGGGAGGATCCATCGCGATTTCGTCGTGAACGTCGTGAACCGACCGCTCCGCTAAACCGCACCGCACCGTGACAGCGGGACAGTATGGCGGGACAAACGATCAACGACAGGCTGCTGGCAGCGAGGCACAGTATCGCCGGCCAGGGCCTCGCCAAGTCCGTCTGCAAGGCCACCACGGAGGAGATGATCGGGCCCAAGAAGAAGCATCTCGACTGTAAGTAAAGAGAGTGAAAGTTTTCTCCCCCCCCCTTTAATATATAGTATGCATATCGTCGAGCGTCATTCATTTCGTTGGCGCTCGCTCCGTTTTGCGAGTTTCAATTCAACAACGTTTACGTTTCTCTCGTCTCAAAGTTTATATACGTTTTCAGTCTCGAGGAAATGCTATAGGGAAAGAAAGAAAGAAAAAAAGAAGGAATTTGGCTATAGGATCCCCGAAAAAGGGGGAGGTGGATGTTTCGACGTCTCGCGCAAGCGGCAGGGGTGTCGCCTGCTGCCGATTTGATTTCCGGCGATCTCGGCCGTTTTCTGCGTTGATTCACACTTCACGGCGCGAGCCAGCGAGGGTATGCGCGCGGGACCAGCGTCAGAGGGAGAGACGGGCGAGTCGCTCACCTTTCCTATTTGCCTGGGTCGTTGAAAGACTCGAAAGAAGGTGAGCGAGGTGACTCTCTCGCCCCCCCCACTGCACACTGAGTCTCGCGCGCGCGAGAATCCCCGGTGTTATATGCGATTCTCGGGGCGGAGACAGGCATGGTCGAGCGAGAACCGACCGCGGAACGTTGCGGCTTCAATTCTCCCTTTTCCACATTGACACCGACGCGCGACCGTACGTCGCGTCGCGTCGCGTCGACGTGGCAATTAAAGCAATCGAAATCGATCGCGCCGCTTCCTGAAGGCGCACACTCCGCGCTTTTCTCGCCACAATCTCACGCATTCCGCGTAAACGGCTCTCTGCCGCTTGACGCGAACGCGCGTGGTTAGAGAAACGTTTACCCGGCAGGACAACGGAGAGCTTCTGGAGAGTATAGGCCTGTTCGTTTTAGCTGAACTTCTTGCACGGTTCATCTTTTCTCTTTTTCTCTCCAACGTGAAAAGAAAAAGAGAAAAGATGAACCGTGCAAGAGGTTCAGCTAAAACGAACAGGCCTTATATCTAATAACAGTAATCGCGCCCCGCGTGTCCCCGAGAGGGAAATTGAATCCGGAGGTCTGTCCTTCCCAGCGCCCCGTGTCTTTCATGCTCGCTGCGCTTAAAGGACGAAGCGCAGAGTATGCACATTCAGCTCGGACGTTCGATAAACGGGGGGGGGGGGGGGGGGGGAGGAAGAAAAGGGAATCGCGTAGGAAGGTTAGAGAGTAATAGAGAGAGAGAGAGCACGGTGTGGAAAAGGGACAGGCCTCGCTCCACGCATGTTCGACTTTCCGGAGGCCTCGAGCTCCGACCCGCGCGATCATTAACATGCTATTTTCGATACTCGGAAGGATGATCCGGGATATTAATTGCGCGTCACGCAAAAACGCTAATTATAATTATGTGTATAAAAAAATATATTAATATTGTGCTCGCATTACGTGCGCCATAGCTCACGCGAGCGCGCATTTTCTCTCTCTCTCTCTTTGCGATGCTTTCCTATTTCTTTTCTTACTTTAATAAACGGGACGAGATCTAGATTGTCTTTCTTTGAGAAAGAGAGATGACGGGAAAAATGTAGAAAAATATTTGAAAAGCGTAGGTAGCGCAAGAGAAGAATATAATAGAGTCGTTGATTTATTTACGAGCCGTCCCGTTCTGGCCCATCGGACATTCGTAAGCAGGAATTTGATCTATGTAATTTTAGGACCCGTCTGAAAAAGACCGTAAATTCCAGTGCACTTTTATGCGAGGATCGCGCGATCGCATGCAAATGTCACTCTCGTATATAATTCGAGAACGATGTCTGCGAGCCCGCTGATTGCGAAAGCCGCTTCACTCACGTATCTTTTTATTTCGAGATAATCGGTTATTATAATGCTCGTGTTTTGATTAAATGCTTACTTAGCGAAATACACGTTTAAAGGAAGGTCTTTTCCGCGTTTTATCTCTGGAGTAACGATAACGTCTCCGGAGTCCGGGGGTGTTTCGCGTGTGTGAGAAACGAAATACGATATCGACTTCTTCACATCTACTCGAGCCGTCTGCACAATTATCGTCACATTGTTGAGGCACAAGTGGGCGAACAGAATTAAGATGATGAAATCTTTACTCCTTTTCGCCGCCAATATCTGTCTTGCGCCTGATTTAAATACGATTTGTTTGAAACTGTTCTGAAGGGATGATTGATCTATAAAAGTCTATTCGAGGGGATGGAAGCGTCCTTCAGTAGTGCCTTGAACTTTACGTCAGAACTAATCTCACTCAGATTAGGGTAGTTAAATTAAACCGAGGGCGCTTTTTTATGTTCTTGTTTAAGTTGCGTGTTAATGGCGTTTAAATGAAAAGAAAAACGATAAAATGTACATTATTAAATTCACAGTGTTAAATTATACTCAATTTCAGTCATTTTTAATACCTATAAGTCGTCACTGCTCCTACTCCGTATGTCGTTAATTTTATAACTAAAACAATCTCGAACAATGTTTAACCAAACCAATGGAGTTAAAATAATACTGTTTTGCGTTAAAATAATAAATTATACACATGGTAGTTGAAAATAACAAAATGTTATTTAACTCAAGGTATTGGTTTAAATTCAATCGTTTAATATTAACTGCAGTGTTGTGGAAATCAATATTAAAAGATAAAATTTAAACTAATACCTTGAGTTAAATAAAATTTTGTTATTTTCAACTATCATGTTATTTTAATCCATCGGTTTAGTTAAATTAATGATATACTGAGTAGGAGCGATGGCGCCCAGTAGGAATGGTTAAAAGCGACTCAAACTGAATATAATTTATCTTACATATACCTATTAATATATATTAATTTATCTTTTATATATCTCATATAATTAATCTTTTAATACTTAACAGTGTAAAGGAAAAGCGCGATAAAATTCTCACACGCGACAAATAGATTTAGTTGTCCAAAAACTTACTGTTTGTAAAAGATAAAAAATATATCTTTTTTCGTGTGTATCGTCAAATGTAATTATTTAAAAGAGGATCAAGATAAAAGATCGTGTCGTTAATCTGTATAAATCTGTATAAATTGTCAGGCCAAATTCGCGTGGAATTCACACAAAACTCCGGATCACGAGGGCACATATTAACTGTGCAAACGTACGTATCTCGTATATGTACACATCTCATGTACACACAACGTTGTACATACACTGCCGTGTTTGGAATAATTGGGATTAACGGGGAAGAAGACCTCGGACGCGTTTCCCTCCTTCGGCGGACAGGCCGATTTCCAAGGTGACGAACCTTTCGTGGTAGCCGTTAGCCGTTAGTCATGCGGACCGTTTAACGATTACATATCGCGGGTAATTTCCTTCCGTTGCAACGCGAGCTGAACGCGGTCGGGACGGATGACAGCGGGACTTTGATAGTCGATTGATAGCCCCACGGGGCTCTCTATCGTCTCTCCTCCTACGACCTGACCCCCGACGATCGCGCCGTATCTCAATGAATCCCATTCCGCATTCAGCGAAATCGATCGTCGTCTATTTCAGAGCCTTCCACCTTTCACCAGAGGGCTCGACTACTGTCCCTCTTCCGTTCACGCGGAAAAGACCATTTCTGCCGGAATAATTATTTAACAATGACGTCATTACACTCATCGAGACGCCCCCGTCTTCCTGGAATGAACGTCGCGCGCGGGCACTGAATGGAAAAGTGATAAAATCTTTGCTCGATGGATTTGCTTCTACGTTCTATGTAAAAGTAAGAGTCGGTGCCCGGATAAGAGAGCTAACGGCGTCCGGCGAGCTCTCTGCGTAACGGAGATTCTCGCGCGATTTGCATATGCCCGCGATTAAAATAAACGCGTTTTCGCGTGACATAATCCTTTGATGGCCCGTCAATAAATCTCCTCGCTGCGCCGGATTAACGGCACTCGCCAGTTATACGATTCACGCGCGCGTGAGAGAGCATAACGATCGAAATATGTATTAAAATGTAATATGATATAACGTCAGAAATAGCATAACGCAACAGATTACAACACATATATATCGAAACGCTATCGGGACTGTAATTTGGAATTTGAAGGATGTTGTAGTGCAGCGGTTGAAATTGAAGTCTTTATTAAAATATAATTCGTATTTATATGTTACTCGTTCGACTGAATGATAAAAATGTTCCTATCTCTTTTCCGGCCCGCGATATAAAGCAACGTGTACGTTCTTTTTATTTTTTTTTTATATAATTTGTGTCTCATGTCTCTTCGTTGCGATCTCGTATTTCAGAAATTTCATGTCATGTCTCCTTCACATCTACGTGCTTTTTCGCTAACGGATTTTTTATTAAACTGCCAACACGTCTTGACGTGCTACATCGACAAGAAGCTTGACGAAAATAGGCGAGTATATTCCACGAATAGACGTCGTCGGAATATATCTTATTCTGACCTGATAAGTCGTGAAACCCTACGAACCTCGAGCTCCATTTAATTATCGATCTCGCTGACGCGTATAGTTGCACGGAATGCCTTATGGATTTACGGGGTGTGCCAAAAAGTATACTTAGGTCCGATTCGTCGCTATGGAAAATATCGTCCGGGATATTCTCCGCGCACTTTCGGTTACAATAAAATAAATTTTTCGATCGGAGAGATTTTAGATTATCACGCTTTCTTTCTTGCACTCCACACGATATCGTGGGCGTAACGATAACCATCGTTTATTTCAATTTATCTGTCCTAATTCAAACACGAACACGCTTTATTCTTCACGCTTATTCTTCATCATAAATCTATTTGTCGTGTGTGAGAATTTTGTCGCGCAGTTTCTCTTTACATTAGTTTTTACTGTTAAATATTAAATTAAAGGATGAGAAACTTAAACCAAATTACCTTCAGTTAAATAACATTTTGTTATTTTTAACTATTATGTGTGCCAAAATTTATTATCTTAACAGTATTATATTAACTCCATTTAGGTAAATTAATATTGTTTTAGTTAAATTAACGACATATCGAGTAGGAGCAGTAGTGACGACTTATAGAAATTAAAAATGACTGAAATTGAGTATAATTTAACACAACGAATTTAATAGTGTACGTTTATTCCAAGCGCGATCATCGGCTCCCTCTTCTGCCTATCACGTCTTGTTAACATCTCCAGATATAACGTATGTGTATTCGCAAATAGAATAATATTTACTATCGAGTCCTTGTGATTTGCCGCCGTAGATGCTCATCAATTTGAGTTAAATCCGTTGTTATTGAAAGACGTATAGAGAATATGCGTGACGAAACTTTGCAGTTTAAATCAATCACATCGTGACTCAAGAATGTAAAGATGAGATGTATGATTTTACTGTTATTCCTGAAATTTTTTAAATAGTATTCCAGTATACTACGTGCAATCGTGCTAATGACAAGTTTTATGAAAATATAAATATATATACTTCTTTGTAATTATTGCTATTAATAATCTATAAAGAATTTAAAGGACAATTTTTCTTTTTTGTACAAATCACAGATTATATTTGAGTATCGTGAAGTCATGGAAAATTCGTCGAAATGTCGATAATCTCAACTCGATAAAATATAAAAGATAACGCGGTGTGCGAAGCATTGTGTGGCGCGACTTACAACTCATGTTGCATAAGCATACTTATTGTAATACATAGTACAATTACCGATGACACGACCGTCTTTTTTCATCGTGTTTAGAAATTATCGCGGCGCGAATGACGACGGCTGGGAATTTTCGCGTGAGTTTTCTCCTCGCCGGCGCCGTCAGCTTACGTCGCATTGGGCAATTCCTTCCGTTTGTAATATTCGAGGATTTGGCTAACGAGCTTTTTTTGCAACGAGAATGCGGAGAATTACGGAGGGCATAATTAAACGAGGGATCCGTGACCCACGTCGATGATCTGAGGAATTAATAAAGAGCCGGACTCTTCAAAAGAAAGGCACTCGTGCCGCTGATTCGCCAGACACACAAAGCCGCTACCGGCCGATCAATAATCTTACGGAACGAAGACATTCGTTCGTCGTATAGTCCCGCACGAAAAATTGTTCAATAAGCCTGACGTTTAAGTACGCCACGCGAGATTTCCGTTACGAAAGTAGGAATCGATATGATTACGCTATTGTAAAAACGTGCGAGGGAAATGATTTCTCTCGGCGATGACAAAATCGGCACGTTACATCACGTTACATCACTGAACTCGCCGAAATCATCGAGCTTCGTTTACGGTATTGTTGCAACGTATTGGTTTTCCGCCCTCAAAATACGCGCTGTATTAAGAAACGAGGAAGCAATGCGAGTCGATATTTATGACGTATACGTATATATTGCAACCGTAACGGTACGATCTGATAAAAGCGCGACATGACGCAAAACCGCGTAATGTAACGCGATTTTTATGTAAGCGGATTTGGTACGGTATCGTACCTTACAAAATCTCTCACGTATATAGCGTAAACGTGCTATAAATAACACGCCGGGGAATTCGTATATAACGATTTTCTCCCGCGACACACATCCACCAGGTAATTAAGCCGCGTCGCGGCCTGATGATCGTTGCCTCTAATGACTATCGTTGTTTCGAAAGTGTTGTTTACTCTCACCGGCCTCTCTGCGGCTGCGACTCGAATCGGGAACGGAGCCCAGTGTCATTCCGCGAAGATCGAGAAGGACGAGTGCCGTACGCTAAACTGTATAATTGCACGCTATAGCGCACTATCCGCGAGACGACGCGAATGTGGAACAACAAATGTTACTCCGCAACTCTTAAGGACAGGTGCTAACTGCTAAGTCGTATTACATGTTATACCGCGAATAGTTTCGTGATGAATCATCCGCAAAATGCATAAATGCAGGTTATTCTCGCAAGTCAGGAATTTAACAAGATTGTCAATCTCTTTTACTTTCGGAAGAATTATTAAATACATAGGCTCCTCCCTCTTTCGCCTCGATTATTTCCTCACAGCAGTTTCTTCGTTGTTCTAAGATCCTAATTTTCGAAACTCTGTGGTTTAAATTACTGTTAGAGATCTCGACATTTCCACATGTGTATTTACAAATAATTATAAAGATTATGTGATGTTACATTGTTAAATATTAAAGGATGAAATTTAAATCAATACCTCTTGAGTTAAATAACATTTTGTTATTTTCAACTACCATGTGTGTCGAAATTTATTATTTTAACTTTATTGATGTGGACAATTAATATTGTTTTAATTAAATTTACGACACATTGAGCAGGAGCAGTGGCAGCCTATAAAAATAGTTAAAAACGATTCAAATTGACACTACGAATTTAACAGTGTACCTGGAGTGCATATTCTTTGAACTTATCTTGGACATTTACGTACCTACAACTTAAAGAGTTCTCTTGTTTTTTAGTTTATCGTAAGATAAGGTTATCCATTTGTTTTTCCACCTCAGAGCCATACAATGACGCTGGTTGTTCCTTTGAAGATACACCTATTCACTTCGAGTATGATTTGTTCTCAAAGAGCCTTTTTCTCAAAGAGTCTTTCGCTTTATTATTCTTCCTCGTTCGCTCCACTCATTCCGTGACTTCCGTCGTTCGGTCCACGTTCTTCCTTCCTTGCGGGGTGTCAACACAGGGGTCTGGCTGATAAGGCGATAAGTCACCATTACGTTACGTAAAAATACACCGCTCTCCTAGGTCAGGCAAAAAGAGGCCTCTTGAAGTCATTCGCACCTTTCAAGGCCGGTGTTTCTTGCGCCGCATGGCCTCGATGTATTCAATCGATGACACTACCTATCGCGCCGTTTAACGCACGTTTAACGATTAGCGAAAACGGATCTTCAAAGTCATTCACGTCTCTCACGGTCAACGTTCTCTCCGCGCCGGACAGCGTGTCAGCGCTTCGGAGGGATCAATCGATACTATCGCACCCCATTATAGCATTATAGCTGACACGCTAAATCTAGAGCTACAATTAATGTCACGTGAGGAAGTGGAGCTCCAATCTCGGTTTCCTTAACGAATCCATTTGGTTTGATTAACTCTCGACAGTTCACTGCCTATTCTTTCTCATTTTCCAGTTTATATAACATGCAATGTCACATAACATACAATGTCGTATAACATCATTTTTGCATCACAAGGAAAGAAAATTTGAAAATTAGTCCTTAATTGTGAACATTATAACGGACCTCTATTTTTAGATAAAGGAAAAACTTCTCTTTTCTCTCTATACGTATTTATTATTGTATTTTCTTGTATTTTTTAGCATTAATTGTGCACAGAATCAAATTATAAGATATATTTTTTCTAGAGAAAGAAACATAATTGGTGAAAATTACAAAATATGTGACAGGTATTCTTTCCAGAGACTTCATAGTTGTGGGTTAAAACTCTAATGAAAAAAAAAAAAAAATGTTAACTGTTAAAAAGTAGATTAAATTGAAAAGAGATATGCATGAAAGGGATATAATTAGAAAAAGATTGAGAAAAAGTAAGGAGAAAGAAGTAACTATGCAAGAGATATAATTTATTTCGAGATCATCTGTGTTTGTGGCATTTAGCCTCATTTTTATTTCAAGTTTCTTATTGTCTCCCGACTCTTTGATCTTAACGTCGCGAATATGGTGTTCTTCTTATGCATCTGTATATAGTTTTAAAATAACACTCTTAATTATGCTAATTAACAGACGTCTCTGGGATATAATTTAAGTCGTTCAGCATTATCAGCTGATTTGTAAGTGAAATAATTAAAACTCACAGTAAACAGGGATTCGATATTGAGGATATTAACCGAACCGTGTCGAGCTGTCACGGTCAATGTTCTCCCTCTGTTGCACACCGTGTATCAATTGATAGACACTATGAGCGTCTCGTGTCCGTTAATGCACACGAAAGGTCAATCGATAGCGCCTCTATTTTTCGCTCGGAAAAACAACAGCTCGCCTTTTACGCGAGATGATTTGACGAATATTGCTTCCCCGATATACATATACGCGTAACGCGGCAATATGAAAGGATTCCTTGATAGCGCGTGCGGTGATCGCGTTTCTAAAATTTCTCTCTTCCAAACATACGAATCGTTGAACGCACACAGGTAAATAAAAATAAAATTTCGACATGCGGGGTTATCCAGGGAATCGCATTTTCGATGTTAGCAATTTCCTGCCATATGAAATAAAATTCCGTAGAGCGAAGAATCGGAGCGAAATCGCTATTGCTCTTTCGCGGAACTATCGGTTTCCGTTA
Source organism: Leptothorax acervorum (assembly GCA_035220615.1). Taxonomy (NCBI): domain Eukaryota; kingdom Metazoa; phylum Arthropoda; class Insecta; order Hymenoptera; family Formicidae; genus Leptothorax; species Leptothorax acervorum. The sequence continues at coordinate 1,856,057 of JASTWQ010000006.1, forward strand.
TAGTTATGTTATTTTTGTTGTATTTCGACGTGACGTGACAGATTGGAGATTCTATTTCTCATAAATAACAAATAAATCAAAGTGGTTGAGCGTGAAAGACGAATTGAATTAATTTTGCGCGTATGAGGATCATTTTGTTTCGTAAGGCGAGAAGAAACGTCACCTATATTATTGACCCATATATTGACCGTATGAATGCCGAGATTGTCCACGATGTATCGATTGCATCGCGCAAACGGGTCTACCGCCGTTTCGCAATTTATGATCGTCCGTCGAATCGAATTTGCAATCGATCGCCTTATCGTACGCTCCACTTACTCGAAAGTGGAATTTATTCCCGCGTGCCTCGTGCACTATTGTCGCATTTGCATATAGTACCGGATCGCTTCCAATTCGCACCATTCTCGTCTCGTCTCGTCGTTAATTTCGTGGTTTGGCGCGATCGCGTGCATATTTTGTGAATTTTGAACTTTTTTTTGGGAACAAGTTAGGCGAACTCGATCGGAGATCCCGCAGCGAACGACGGAAATAAAACGTTGCGAAACCTAAATGGGGCTCAGCCTTGGAATTCCAGGAATTTCTTTATAAGTGATTCAGATCTACATATATATGTTATGTCATAATATGTTAATTTTCTTTGAACTTACAATATCTTTATTAATGCATGTTTTATTCACGACTCTCTGACAATGAGTAACTGCAATCAGAACGTTACATCGAAGTTTTTATATATTATTTTTTTTAGCAGAAACAGTTAAATTTGCAATGTAGCGTCAAATTATAAATGACTCGATTTGAATCGTTTTTAACCACTCCTACAGGTCGCCACTGCTCCTACTCAATATGTCATATTAATTTAACTAAACCAATAGAGTTAAAATAATACTGTTTTGTGTTAACATTAATAAATTTCGACACGTATGGTAGTTAAAAGTAACAAAATAGGTATTATTTAACTCAAAGTATTGGTTTAAATTTCATTCTTTAATATTTAACAGTGTAAACTTAACTAACAATAAGACTTATTATAAATAAACCTGAAATATATATAACAAACTGGAAGAATATAAGATCAGTTTAAAATAAAATGAAATAATAGATGAAAGTTATTATTACGATCGAATTTTGAGACGAATAGACAGATTCGGTTACCGTCACCCTAAGACCTAAGACCCGCATCTTGCGCTAAATACATATTTCTCTACTGTAACACTGCGCTTTAACGCGCGAAAAGGGAAAAGAAAATAGAAACTTGATTGCCGTGTTTCGCGCCCGACAATGTGGGATGCGAATACCTCTCTCTACAAATGTTCTGCAATTATATATTATACCGAGAGAATTCGAGCGTGTCGGAATAGGTGTAGGTACCGCGCAGATTAAACTTACATGTAAGTGGCGTGCATCATGCGCGCGCGAAAGGCCTTTGTGAACCGGAGGCTGTTGATATACCGAGAGCGAGAAACGAGAAGGAAGCTGGGACGGGTAAAAAGAAAAAGGAAGGGAGAGAGAAAGAGAGAAATTGAATATACCAGGGACGAGTCGCGACCCCGGGGATACGACCGCCGTGCGCCGAGAGAGAAAGAGAGAGCCGAAGAGAAGGGTCAGCTATACATTCTTAACTTTGCGTTAGCGCGGTTGACGGCGACATAAAGTCGTCTGCAGTAAAGGAAAATAGCGAGAGTCATCCACGGGGAATAGCTTACCGCGTGTATCAAAATGTATTCATGCTGGGTAAAAGTTAGTTATGAGGAAAATACGTTTCTCTGCTTCGAGACCGATCGCACGCATATCGGTCCAGCTTCTAGCCTTTAAAACATTCACGTGGATTATAGTCATTTAATTTTACATACATTTTATTTTTTTATAAAGAGGATCCGGCTTGGTGATGCAATATTTAATGCCGCAGAATTTTAATGTTTCAGTATCGCGTTATTTCGTCAGAATTTTAATTGGATGCATAATTGAAAAGTTACTCATATTTAATGAGATAATATTTTGCATTTGCTACTTATTATACAAATACGCGCGTTGCATTTTAATTAATATTTAATAACACGATACTTCAATATTCTAATATCGCGTAACGTTGCCTACGTCGAAGTGCTTCCTGAGCAAAGTGGGACTTTCAGCTTCGTGGAAAATAAAATCCAGAATTTTAGGTCGGAGCGAATATCCTGCACGTAGGCATCTGACGATCCGCGCCTCAATTTCGATCGGGGGACTATCTCTGCGGTTTTCTCATTCGGCACGAGCCTGCTTTTTGCAGCTCGCAACCGCAATCGCTCGCGTATAGCCAAAACGCGTTTATCGCACACGCCCCCGTCCGCGTCTGGAGATACATATGCAGTCAGTCGACTGTCAGTCGGTGCACACCCCTTCAGCTCGCCTAGATAGCGATTGTGTTTTTTTACCAGCATACGCATTTAACATCCTCCGGCGATTGTTAATCGCGAGGCATTATCGGAGGATTTATTAAAAGCTCTCTGTGTGTCTCTCTCTTTCTCTCTACGTCTCTTATCAGCTGTGCGTGTTGCCGTACCGTGTACTTGTTGTGTCGATTAAACGCATATTTCGTCCGCAGCTGATAAATTTCCAATATTCAACGTTAATATCTCTCTGTTTACCATAATATTAACGGTAATATTTTTACAAAATATAATAACTAATTGATCACCGGTATTATCCAGACTATTATCTTAATAATTGATTAATAATTGGTGTTTTTAATATTCTGCACGCAGTATTATTGAAATTTCATGCGTTTATCTGTTTATTATCACGTATTATGTCTTTATGCACATTGTAGCGCAAAAGCTAACTGGTTTCCCGTTCGGTAGAACTGCATTTTTTTCTTGTTTTACTTGACGCAGATTCGCACCAGTTTCACGTACGGCGTGTCGAAGCGATAAAAATCGGTACTCGCGCTGTTTTCGTGAATCGCACGGCCTCAACCTTTGAATGAACGTCCGAGGGACGTGTCTGTTTTTTTTACAATCGACGACGATGCCAACGCGGACGCTACTTTGCCGCTAAATCCGTCCGTGTTTGGGAGATTATAATTAGAATAGGAAGCCTCGCAAGGTCGAGCAACAGTAGCAACACATCGCTCGAGATCGCCGGTTATTCATTGCGATCGCTCATGCACCTTTTGCCTTTGATGCACTGTAATTTTCGTTTAACACAGTAATATGTCTCATAAAACGTCTTCATTACTGCCTGGACTTGCGTGTGATTTTGTTTACAGTTGAAATGAGCTCTTAAATTTCTAAGCTATATGAACCTCACTCTCTTCAATTATGTCTAATCCCTATTATATTTTATTATACAGTACATTAATTTTTTTCTTATTATCTTCATTATTAATATTGGGCGGTGTATTAAAAACGTTGAGAAGATAAAATAATTTGAAAAATTGCTATGGAAAGAGTACCTATATACTTTTAATTACGTCTCTCCTGCGTCACTGAATTAAAGCTTAAATTAATGGGCGGATAATTATCACGGATAAATACTTATATAGTTACAGACTTTTGTTTGCGAGATCGCTTTTCGCGCCAATTAGAGACAAACATCTCGCGATAACGTCGAGGGCATTTATCGCGCGCGATAACCATATGGAAATAGTTACAGTTCGCAGAATGCGACGGGGTTCGATACTCGATGCTGATTCACTGCTTTATTCGCGTTTATCCGGTGCCCCTTCGTAACGCTCGCTCTCGCGCGTTGCACTTTCATTCCAAGCCCTCTCGTCTCGTCGTGACTTCGATATTGCGGGATCATCGGTCGGCCGGGCGAGAGAGATACATTAAAGGCGTGGGAAACTATCCGCGGCGAAACGTTGCTTAACTCCCGTCTTTTTCGCGTCGGTCAAATAAACGTTGGCCTCTCTCGTAGACAAGATGCTCGGCGAATTATGAACAATCGCGACACAAGTTACGATATCGTACGTGAGCAACTGAATGAGCATGATTATAGTTCTAGCGCTTCGGGCTATCGTATTATAGATTAATAAGAATTCGTATTGAAATGTTACATAAATTTTAACTCGCTATTATATGTTGAACACGTCTAGACACTTTTTACGTATTAGCTTACTTGTTAACATATTTTATTTATATTTCATTCAAGATGCCACACATTTCTATCGCGCGGTTTTTAGTTGATCCTCGTTCGATTTGAAGTAGATATTTCTTTCAGAAAAAATGCTTTATCCGAGGGTTTTTTCTTCAAGTGAAGCTTGAAAAAAGATTCCGGCGAGTATGGACCACCGTGGCAATAACGATACGAATATCATCACGTTTGGAGCCGCACGGCAACGCGATTGTTGACCTTGTCACGCGGTATCGCCGTCCTCCTGACGTGGACCTGCTACTTTCGTTAATCAATCGCGATTGATGGACGTCGCGTAGATTGCCGTCGTTCACTTCGTGAACTCGTCGTCGTCGTCGTCGTCGTGTCGCGATCGACTTTATCGTCGCTTATTCGCTTCACATTTGGCAGGTCCACGACACATTCGCACGAGCCTCGAGTTCGGTGCATGCAGGTCAGAGTCACCGTCGAGCCGTGGTGATCGATAGCATCGACTATTCCCATTTTTAGGCACAGGCACGACGAAGGACCGTAGAAGCTCCGAATATCGAATTTTCAACCCGTTCTTAGACGACAGGATTTTGTCCCGTATTTTATTGTAGAATTATATATAATTAATCAGGTAGAATATCTCATTTTACGTGTAGAATTATATAATTAATCAGGTAGAATATATATCTCATTTTACGTCGTAAATTTAATTGTAAATTAAAACGAGATCTCACGTTAACACCGTTAATTTGGATTGTAATCGTATATGCGAGAACAAAATATATCGTAATATCGTTTTCCTTTGATCCTTTATTTTCAAGCCTTCTGTGGGTTATCGCGGTTTATCAATGTTGGGTCACGCCTGTACATGACAATTTAATGGAATTGTATTACAAACGTTGTTTAATTCTTCTGTTAATTATTTCAATTATTCCTCTGCGCTTATCAGGCGTGCTATTTGCTTATGAGATTAATTGCTGCGGCGAGCTGCGATCGTAATTAAAAAATAAGGATCGCGGATCGTGATTGTTAAATCGCTTGGTTTGCTATACGCATACGCTGATAAAATGCGAAGTAAGAAGAATGACGATGAGAATTATGTGAATGCTGAATCATACGAGTTCTTTGAATCATCTCTGAATATCTGAATCATCCGATTGCTGGAAACTGCAGTTGGATATTCCATGCAAAAATTATAGGGCGTGAACATCTTTGAAAAACGGTTTACGTGTAATGTTGATATCTTGTGCGATCTAGAACAATTAAGATTGCTAGAACAATTAAAATTATTCCACCGCTCAATCAGATTTTCTCTCCTTCGTTTTGAAGTCACTGAATGAAATCGGTTGGGCCACTTTTGTCCAATTACATCCGCCTGCTTCAAGTCTTTTACTCGCAATGGTATACTTTTCTGTTCATATTAAGCTCAGAATTCATCGAGTCGAGATAAAGAGCGGTCGATGATTCTAATTGAATGACTTAATTATACTTAATAAGTTACGCTAGGTAGCTGTTCTTTTGTTACTCACGATTCAAGATTGATTCGCTTTTACCTCGCACACTTTCACGTACATAAATGCCGAACATTTCCGTATAAAAATTATGTACGAACGGATATGGAGAATACGTTTCCACCGAAACCGTGACTTGAGATCCGCGGCGAGGGGAAACGACAGGTTTGCGAGAGACTCTCACAATGCGATACCTAGCGTTGTCGCCGGTGATGGTTGTGTGAATCATACATATGTAAATTACGTTGTAATCTTATAAGGTGGAGGTCAGTGCCTCTCATTGTGGCTTGCACGCCGGGACGTGAGATTTCGCACCGTCTGTCGTTTCCTCTCAAAGTCGAGAACGCATGGAGATCGATTTATTTTCAGAAAATACTTCCAAGATGGACTTCGACTCCTTCTCTCGTTTCAGATTTAATCCATTGCACCAATGAGCCGAACGTCTCCATACCGCAGCTCGCTAATCTCCTGATAGAACGCTCGCAGAACACAAACTGGACGGTAGTCTTTAAGGCCCTGATCACCGTGCACCACATGATGTGCTATGGCAATGAGGTAATTACCTTTCGGACGCTCGTCCGGCCCGCGAGACGCCCGTACATTCCTTCTGAAATGACTTTTCTATTTACAGAGGTTCACGCAGTATCTCGCGTCCAGCAACAGCACGTTTCAGCTTAATAATTTCCTGGACAAGAGCGGCGTACAAGGTGATTATTTTTTAAATGATTATATTAATAGGGCTTTGCGTTCTCCTATCATACCACAATATGTTCCAGAATTGACGAAACGATACCAAGCATTATTCCTTTTGAAATTTAGAACGAATGATGTTACGTTATTTGCTGGCAGCTTTTTAATTTACAAAAGTATTATTATCTTTTTAAAATAGGATAAAGTTACAAATAAATATGAACAATTTCTTAAAATTTTTTGAATAATTTTTTTTTAAATAATTTTTTTTTAAATTCCGTAATAAATAAGTGTTTATTGTCCATCAATTCTAGAATACCCTACTCAAAAGAAAACTAATCTTGTAACAAAAATTAAAAATGTGATTTATTTGGGGAGATTAACGTTCATTTTAACAAAACCATTGCGATGTAAACTCATCGCAGCACGATTCGTATGGCTTTCCGCAACTCTCGTTCACAAAAATCGTACACCGATATTCGGTTAACAGAAGACTCGTGTGTCGATAGTCGAGCGGGCTGATTTATTATGCATGCGTCGCACGGAAAATTGCAACACGCCGTAATTTGAATAGCCGATCGCGGACACCTCGATTCCACGTCGAGAACTTGTTTACGGGAGACCTAATTTTATTCACCGATTGGAGATCATTAAATGTAATGTTGATCGACTCTTACATCGATCAGCGGCAATTATTGAATTATTTAAATAATTATTATTTGTTTAAACGATGCAAAATCATTGTTCCAATCGCGAATTTTTTAAAAGTTTTCGCGCTATTAATTTCCTCGCATTGTGTAGCTATCATTCATATGGAAAATGCGAATCTTTCTCTTTTCCATGTATCTGGCAACTATGTGTATGAATTACTAACTTGGACTAACTTTCTATCTCTTTGGGCATGAAGCAGGAATACGCGTGGGTGAGTTCTAATCACAAACCTTCTCGTTCTACAATGGTATAACTATTAACTCATTAACCGTGCTTTGTAGTTCTGTATATGTGTTCAATTTTAACTTTGCTAGAATAAAAGAAATTAATGTACATGTTATGGGCCTAACTGTTAATCTATGTATTGTACATTGTATCAATTGATGTATATTGATAATTACACCCAAGTATTATACGATTAGGCTTACAAGATGTTTGACAAAATTATAATTTCCAATTGGCGCTGACATGTACGCTTGTGTAACTTTATGGAATTAATGCAATCGCACCGGCGCACTGCCGACTTTCTAATTTCACTTTTAAGCATTGTTGCGTGGCGATGCCTATTAGTGCTTTTGTTATGTCTACAGTATTTATTATGGACAAAAGTGAGTGATTGTCGTTTGTGTTCTATACATCAGGATATGACATGTCACCCTTCATCAGGCGCTACGCCAAATACCTCAACGAGAAGGCTCTCTCCTACAGGACGGTAGCGTTCGACTTTTGCAAAGTGAAAAGAGGGTATGTGTTGAGAACATTTTTTTCTAGATTTCTCAAAATTTTATCTTGCTGTATTTAATGAGGAAATTAATCTTTGTTGTGTAATCGACATTGCAGGAAGGAAGACGGCACTCTACGCACAATGAACGCCGAGAAACTCCTGAAAACTTTGCCGGTACTGCAGGCGCAACTCGACGCACTGTTGGAATTCGATTGCACGGCTAACGACCTCACGAATGGCGTCATAAACATGGCCTTCATGCTCCTCTTTCGAGATCTTATCCGGTTATTTGCCTGCTATAATGATGGCATCATTAATCTGTTAGGTAACACCATTCAACATATTGTTTTCCTATCGCATAACAAACATATTCAAAGGCTTGTAAGAATAAATCAATTAATCGGTTGATTGCGTTTGTAACCTTCCAGAGAAATATTTCGACATGAACAAGAAACAATGTCGAGACGCTTTAGATCTTTACAAGAAGTTCCTCATACGCATGGACAGGGTCGGGGAATTTCTGAAAGTGGCAGAAGTAAGTTATACAATCTTAATGCGAAGACAGCCAATGATTAAGGATAGTTACTGACCCTATTTTTTTCTTTACAGAATGTTGGCATCGATAAAGGAGACATACCAGATCTGACAAAGGTATGCGCATTCAAAGTATTATTTATTATCTCGCTATCTCGCTATACTGTCTATGATAAGGGTTTATTCAATTGCCTATATTTAACTATCGGTTACCATTTTGAGGAACTATTAACAATGAGTGAAAGAAATTAATATTTAACCGACAAAGTAACATTTTTATTTGTTTCTTCCTCTTACATTACTGACAGGTAATAACATCTCTGATTATCATAATGAGGTAGAGTTATGGCGTTTTCGATTTGCTACTCGACCCGACTCGGGTCGCATCAATGGACGTGGAATACATACATAGATATGTATGTATTCCACGTCAATGATGCTAGGAGTCCTGTATACATGATGCGACCCGAGTCGGTTTGAGTCGTAAATTGAAAACGCCATTAGTGTGGCCTAGTATAGAGCAGCATAGATATTTGGCGATATTTATTCTGGGAGATTTTGTTAGCTGATTATACTGCTAATTTCTTTATTATACGCATTTGCGTATTAAAAAAAATATGATGAAGCTGACAAATTCTCCTATAATAAATGCATGCATTTTAGCGGAGAGAAATCTCTTCTAGACCAAATGCACAGCTAAATTTTACCTTGCACCTTACTGAAAAACTTTAATGACATTCTATAAATAATGGATAAACTACTTTTTTTAGGCACCAAGCAGTTTATTGGATGCCTTAGAGCAACATCTCGCTTCCCTGGAGGGAAAGAAGGGATCTGCCGCGAACACGCCAACGCAGACAGCAAGGTATGCCGACTTTTTCTATTTATTCGATTCATTTAAGTCTCACATAACAATCGATGTAGGGATAATTTTAAACGTCCTATGTTGAATGCTATTGAAATCGATATGATACTTCTCCCTCTCTATATACTTCCCCAGAGTCCATCGTTTTCGTCTCATTGTTCTTTCATATCCGATGATCAAAAACACGTTCTTCTACACATCTTTACAAGCTTCTTAAGCTATGAATATTTAAACATTACGTTTATCGCACATGCACATGTAAGAATTATGACACAGAATTGCGTTCGTTTATTTCGATATTGCGTTTGTTTATACGATAAGTTAATCATTGATTATTTTATATTCATAAAAATACTAAGTATCGTCATTTTTTTTCTTAAGCAAATATCACAAAAGGTTTTGGAAGATAGTAATCTTAAGCACTATCTTTGAAAAGCTATATTCTCTTTTTGAATAGTTATCCAACTTGTAAAATTTGTCGAGATGGTATCCCCTGGATACGAGGTTAATTTTCTTCGATATTTAATATTTAGTTATAGAATATTCGATTTACGTTTGTACCCTGACCTATTTTAGGTATCCATGCTATGCTCCTAAATTTGGTATTCAATTTTTATGTATATGTGTGTATTTCTCACTGAAAATATGTAATTGTAATTATTGCGCTATCTAATTTATTGTTCGTGTACACTGCATGAATTTACAATAATGTATTTAGAAAATTGACGTATCTCCCTATAGTCTATTGATTATAGTGGATATTGCGCATGCTATGATAAATCGTCAATTGCAATTAACGATGCTGACGATTTAATTTTATGGCCTAAAACTTGATAATGAAGGAATATATGATAATTGATGTGGCTAATAAAGTTTGACAAAATGGCATTTATTATTTATAATATTTATTATTCGTAATAAATGTCGTATAAATGTTTAACTCATCGAAGTACATAATCAGTGTTAAAATATCCTAAAATAGTAAGAATATTGTGTAAAAACTACGTAACATTTTAATGCACATATATTTATCTGTTTAAAATCGCTTATTATCGTAGCGAATTCAGCACCATACTTATAGTATGCTATTGAAAAATGAACAGTCTTCAAATCAATGTGTACTATGTAATATAATTTGATTGAGTACACAAGCTTGATGCTATGTTTCACTACAAAATGTAGAACACCTGTTTATGCATATGTACATTAGGAAATATAGTAAAAAATTTGTAAAAGAAGGGCAAGAGCGTGCGAAAAAGAAGAGAGAGAAAGAGTGTGTGTGTGTGTGCGAAAAAGAGAAAGGATGCATGCGAGCGTGCGAGTGGTAATGCACACTACTGCATTTCTACGCATTGTTACATCTATACGTACTACACCGTTTGTTTTTTTGTTTTTTTGTTTGTCTCTTCTCCTTTGTTTTCAATTATCAATTTTCCTTTACGCTCCTTTCTCTCTCTCGCCACATTTTACGAACTCGCTGAAACGGACCTTCCGTATTCTTCTTGTCCGTCCTCTTTTCTCCATCCATCGACACCACAACATCCTATCATCGCCCAAAAGCAGCAATAGAACCAATGTAAAGTCGGGAGTGTCCGCCCTGTCTTCCACCAGTACCGCGTTCGGAACAGCAGCCAGTAATGCGCGGCTCGAGCAAACCGGGAATGGCCACATCGACGAGGCGTTGCGACAGCAAGCTCTCGCGGAAGAGGAAGCCGCCATGAATCAATACAAGGTACCACAGTGTTACTAATTATTATCCGAATGGATAGATGAGAAACAAAGCTTCGATCGGTGGAAGAGCTTGAGACGGCAATCATTGTCTTAACATATTAATTTTCTATTCAGATTTAGATATCTCAAGTATTTCTTTTATTTTAATTTCTTCTTCCACTGCGATCCCCTGCAGATAAACCCTATATTAATCTCCGATGTATGTATTACAGGCAAAAGTACAATCGCCGTCAAGTAGCACGAATCCCTTCCTCAGTTCGCCGACCAATAACGCTAACCAACCGATCGTGGACTTGTTTGGTGCAACATCAGCCGACAGCCAGGTACGTCTATATTTTTTGTTAGGAGATGCGATCCCATTCGAAGTGGGAGATGTAATTCATGTTATTGTAACAGCAATCTTCTCAGAAGGCGTCGGACGATTTGCTGCAACTGGCGGGCAATCCGTTCGCGAACATGTTTGGGGCGCAACCGGCCGCAGGAACCGCGCAGCCCGCCGCTCAGATGCAGAACAACATGTGGATGACCAACGGTACTGGTGAGCACGAGCACTTAAGTCGATATAGTCTCAGTGATCATCGCTGCTTCTTCCGTCACCGCGCTTGTTTATGATATATTTTTTTACCCCCCCCTGTTTATTTTCTCGTTTTCTTTTCATTTTCCATTTTCTTTTTTTCTTTTAGGTTTCGCGCCAACTGCGCCACCGGCAAATAATAACTTTGTTACAGATAATAGTTTTTCCTCCGTATTCGGAAATCAAGATCAGCAATCCAGTAAGTGCTTCACTAGCGAAGTAGACATAAGCGGGAATTACGAGCGCATTCACGCGATTAAGAAATTCCGTGCACCTTTGTTTTCTTTTTCTGTCGTCTTGTATATCTCTCTTTCTCTTTCTGTCGTAGAACTTTTGCGGTCATTTTTATGATACTTTTGCATCATACATCTTACATTTTAGATACTTAGTACGCCTGAGCAGTCACACGCGTGCCGTTTAACGCTATGAGCAAAGGTGTACCGAATAAAGCAGCGTTTACAGCTACAAAAACATTTTTGCTACTATAATAACATAATTTATTAAATTATAATAATTTATTAAATAGATAATATTTTATTCTTGCATTTGTTCTTTTTATATTGTGGCACTCCAGTAAACAACAAGTAACAGTAAACTTTCATGCAAGTTACAATTTAATATAACACGTGTAGTGTGTTATATTGCATTTACAGTATCTAGTAGGAAAATGTAATTTGCATGTGTTTACTGTTACTTGGTGTTTACTGGGACTTGAGCGTAAGCGCTGGTTATTCGATACGTTTTCCGAGTGCAACGTTGACGCGCGATATTACAAAGGAATCCAACCGAGCGCTACATTTGCGTTAACATTGCATTCGAATGTTCCTTTATTTTCTCTTTAACTAACGTATTAACGGGTGACGGTATAACAATTGCGAGACAACAATTTTACATTGTTACCTCGTCCGGACGCAAAAGAGAAGGAAGCTAACTTATGCACCTTGATCACTTTCTGCGCAAGCTGGTGCCCCAGGAACGGCCGCGTCCGTACCTAATCCCTTCATGTCCGATTTCCCGTCCCTCGGTACCACTGGTGGGCAACAGGTGACGAACGCGGGCGCTTTCGGGCTCTTCGATCAGAATGCCGGCGGTGTTGTTGGCGGTGAATCGGCGCAGGCAGCGCAAACGGGAACTGCGCCAGCCGGAGACCTTTTCAGTGCCGGTCAAGCGGATCTCTTCGGGGGTGACGGGTCCGCCGCCGCCGCCGCGATGATGAGGACCCCCGCGAACGGCGGGGATGCTGCGGCGGCCGAGGTGGTGGCGTCGGCGGCACATTCTGCCGCCGGCAAGGCATCGTCCACGGCTACGCCGCCACCTAGACCACCGCCACCCGCGACCGCCGTTGCCGCCGCGAACGGTGCCGCACCGCGTGCATTGTCTCCGACCCATGGAGCGTCACATGGTAGGCCAGCGACGGCGACGGCGACAACGGCGGCAGCGGCCCCGGCCTCCTCTGCTGGCAAGAGCGCCTTCGACGATCTCAACGACAGTATCCGCATGGCACTGGGTGGGTCTCCGTCGCGGTCGGCGCCCATGGTCCAGCAGCAGCAAGCTGCGATGGCCGCACAACAACAGCCTCTGCTACAACAAATGCCGCCGGCAACGGTGGGCGCCGGTATGTTCGGCTTAAACGATCCCGCGACCGGGCAACCCATGATGGCCGGTGCGCCGATCGTCGGCTACGGTATCCCTACCCAAGCCCAAGTCCCCGTGGGGTACGGTTCGCCGGCAAAGCAGCCGATGTCAGGTGACGGGAATGCCTAAAACTAATTCACGCCGATCGCATGAGAGTCGCACTAGCTGTTTCCCCCATCGAGTTCAAGTTTCTTTATTTCTCTTTTTTTTTTCTTTTTTGACCTGGTTGCGTTGCGATATTGCATCCTAAACAACATTAAAGTCCATAAGATATCTAGAAAACATATAGATTTTTAAATGACAATCTTTAGGTATTTAACTAACAATAAGATGTCTTTTGGACTTTTGTATTGTCCAGGAGAATTGCTTTTCAGATTTATGTGTGTTGCTATAGAAAGCTGCATTAAATATTTATACTTAGGCACGTGAGAGCATTAGATAATTTTGATTAATTTCATCGTTTTCACGAGTAGATAAGCACGCCTGTGTTATATATAACATTCTTGATATCGCAAAAATTATAAAGAAAAATAGATGATTCAGACATCTCTTCAGATATACATCACTTTACTCAAGTGTACTCATAAAACGCGATAACCTCTGATCATTATTTCCTTTTCACGCGTAATTTGTAATTCAACTTGCTTACAACGATCTGCATGTTCATGACTAATTGTACAGTGACTAATACATAATTCCGCGTTAATCTATTCAGAGAATTTCTGCATGCTGTTATAGAGATTTTGGGATGACGGTTTAGGATCCTTTCAGATTAAATCCCTTCAGTATTATTACTTTTTAATAAAAAAATGCTTGGCGATTATGCTTAATTCTGTAAATTTGTAAATTTTCATATAAACCTCACGATTTGCTTTAAATCTCCATTTCATATTCGGGTCTTTGCTTAATGTAGATGTTGCTTAGAGGAGTTTTGACAGTGTGGTGCCAATACGTCTACGAGTATCTTGAATTTAATATCATTTCAGCCGCGGGGCAACCGGTCGGTACAGCCACCACCGGCAAGGTTCTGACTGGAGATTTGGACAGCAGTCTAGCCAGCCTTGCGCAAAACTTGACCATCAATAAGAGCGCGCAGCAACAAGTCAAGTAAGCATGATCACGTTTTTATTCATGAGCGATTCCATTTTTGAACGTTATGTAAATCCAGTTGCGTAAATCTTTCTAAAATGAATATATTTATAAGAATGATAATAATAGATTTATACATAATTCATAATGACGATATAAAGGAGTTTCAAAATTGCGCTTGTGCAACATGTGATGACGAATTGATAAATATTCTTCCTTTGCAGAGGAATGCAGTGGAACTCACCGAAGAATGCCGCGAAAACAGGCGGTCCGGCCGGCGGATGGTCACCGCAGCCAATGGCAGCTACTACTGGTGCCGGATATCGGCCCATGGTGAGCCTTTCCTTTTCAGTTTTGTTACCGTAAGGTATTTCAAGCATGTTTTCTGATTGTCACTACACAAAATCACACATACACCCACATGTACTGTTTTCGATGCATCATTTTCAAAGAACCGCTTTCTCATTCTCGATAGAACTCTCAGTTAGCCTCACACTTAAAACCCCGTAGATCATTGACCGTTGTTCCTTACGGTATTGTCTTAATTCTATCACGTAGGAATCCTACGCGGACTAGTAAATTATTTTAGCTTGTTAGCGATCTGCTAAGTGTGTAGCATTCTCGTACCTTCAGCTAGACATGTTGAGATGTAAGTTTACCGTTAAGCCATTCCGTCCGCCGTGGGGCTCTTCCGCTCTCTTCGTAATACGTAACGACAATTTTCTCGTCAATTAGCACCGTTTAGGTGAGTGTATTTTGCATGCACGGCATATGGCATGTTATCGGCTGTGTTGCAGGGCCAGGGAATGACGCAACTGCTACCTACGACCACCACGACTATAGGTTTCCCCTCGCAGCCCGCGATAATGGTAAGTCCCATGATCACGAGCGTCTTTGTTTCACACACGCAGTGAACGAGTTGTTTAACACAATAAAGCGCCAAACTCATCTCACCTCACCGGATCACGAGTCTCTGTACAAGAATAGCGTGTGATAACACGAATTGTTACTAACTCACTCTGTCAATAATGACAATCGTTGTACAAATCGCATAACGGTCTCTGTTTCACGAGGCAAAGCGGCGAATCGTCGGGAGATGACAATCTGACACCTCATTCCGTTTCCTCACATTATGTGCTTATGCATCAATATGTACTCTTAGCGCACGTTTCGAGAATGTAGTAGACAATATTTTATCGCAGTTATTTATATTTCTATAGATTGATTTTTAGATTTATCTCCCTGCGTACTTGGCTGTAATTTGCTTGAGGTATTAATCTATAATGTAGACAATGTAGATAAGTTTTAGGATTACATAAAGCGCGCGCTCGTGTGTAAATATTACACCGATGTACAGATAACATAGAATATTATTAATTATAAATCTACACTAGATTTTCTGCGAGAAAAAAGTTGCAAATATAAAATAAATTGAGGAAAGAACTGGTCTTGTTTGAAAAAATGTATTTATAATATTTATCTTACTTTATAGAATACATATATTTGTGGCAACATATGTGATTTTATCAAAACTAATGCGGTTGCTGTGTTGCTTTCTATAATAGAATAAGAAGCTCTAAGTGTATTTTTCTTTTTTCCAGCCATCGCTTAAATTTTAATTGTTTAAATAATGTAAAAATAATGATCGATCAATCTTAGTGTAATTTTGACGTTAAGGAAGACGTTAAGTTTCGCAGGCACACGCTTCCTTTTGTACATACGTCTCATTTCTCTCACTCTCTGGTGTCTGTAGGGTATGCAAGGTATGCCGATGGGCATGCAGGGTATGCAGGGTATGAGGCCGATGATGTGTACTATCCCAGGTGCTTCCGCCGCCGGTGGCGGTATGATGGTTGCGGGAGGAGCTGCGCCTATGATGGCCATGCCTGGCGCGAATCCCATGATGGCTGGTCCTAATTTGCAACAGCAGCAACCTCAACCCGCTGCACCAGCTCAGCCACAAGGCAATGCTGTCCAACTCGATCCCTTTGGTGCTCTGTGAAGGGATCAGGTACCTACCTTCACTTACCATTCTACGCGTCGTGTCGTTGCTGAGGATCGGAGCGTAATAATAGAACAATATGTGATAAGAACGCGTGCCGGCTAAGGATAACGCGACAATCCGCAATGTTATGACGGATAATCTTGCATCAAAACTGAATTTCCCTTCCTTATATTTATCGGGGATGATTTCACATGTATGATCTTATTAAATTCTGTTTAGGCGAGAATTGGATCCACTGCTGTAATTTTGTATAATTGTATATCTTATTTCTTAAATTTTGATTTATTTTATTGCATCTTTTGTACAAGTGATCTTTATATTTCTTTTCGAACAGTTTGAATGGGCGTCGCTCTGATGATACCGGAGGATTAATGTTCAATAATCTTTGTGACTTATACATTTGTGATTAATAACAAGTGTCTTGTAACATTCAACTTTGAGATTTCCAAATTGTCAATCTTAAAGATAATCTATAATTCGGAACAAAACTTTGTCTTTAAGTTATGCGTCGAATTTTAAATAAAGTGTAATTATATGCAGAATATTACGTTTTCCAAATTATAAAGTTATATACTTAATAAATTTAATATTGTGGTATACATTTCTGTATAAAAATAGAATGTAATATTTTAATTTTGAGTAAATGTTTGTTACATATTATATTATACACATAGAATTATGTTCACACACACGCAATTCTATCTCGAATTATAGATTGTCTAAAATAGATTTTACAATGAACGAAACCTGATCCCTCCTGGTGTTACTAATAATGCACACGTTCACTTTTTCTCTATCATTACCCAGCATTATCATCAATCTGATCAATGCTAATTGCAAAAAGTACGCCATTCCAAGATTAATCTTTTCGATAATCATGTAAATATCGATTGTTAGTAGTTAGAAAAGTAGATTAAGTTATTATTAAGTTAAAGATATAAAGTTTTTTGATAGACGTGACATTTTTACTAAAGCAAACTATAAATGATTGTTTCAGGATTTCAAATGGAATTAAGAAGACGGAGCGATATTTTGTAAATACCGTGTAATATGCCTAGAATGAAAAGAAACAAAGCTAATGTGTCCTGCTTTTTTCTGTTAGGCCCAATCAATCTTGGATCATTGATTGTCACTCGAATCGTTTCACTATGAATAGGATCGGCAAATTGTATCATACTTCCTGTAATATGCTCGCCGAGTATGCAACACGTGTTATTCCGATATAAGTAGCGTCCTTCCCGCGAGCATTGGCAAGAGTTAAATATTGTTTAAGTGAATATCTGTCTACTTTTTTTAATGTAAAAAGGGACAAATTGAGTCTGAATTAACTTCAGTCAATGCTCGCGGGAACCGCGCGTAGACAGGGCGCTTTTCTCCGCCTTGAAGTCCGTGGTCGGGCATAATTATGTAGCTTAGATGAAAGTTGTTCAGACGCGAATTGCGTTTAGAATGACACGAACATGTGCTGAATTTTCCTGGTGAGGATTAACTGTGATAGTATTGCGCCGTGTGCCGCGCTGAACAGTTTTTCTTCGTTGATACGTCGAGTAAGCCTATTGTCAAAGATGCATTTTCTAAGTTCGATGAAAGATTTCCGTAATTGTGTAGCGATATTTTAGGTACGGCTTAGTTTTTACGTTGGGGAGAGAAAGATTGTATATCGGTAGTATATCGATAGTGAAGTCGGTTAAGAGGCGCGTTATCGAATACGATGAAGATATTGGTTCGTAATGGTTCTAAACGTATTCGCGTTAGATTATACACGTAGTTGACGATTGCACATACCAATGTCCGCGTTAAACGTTAAAGAAGCCGGTTAGGCGCAAGATCGAAAAAAATCGAAATAGAAATTCGCATCGGGCATATCTTCTTATTTGTAATATAATATATATATATTGTTCTGTGAATGTACGGATATGTGGTTTTGGGATGATGCGAGGGAGAGAGAGAAAGAGAGAGAGAGAGAGAGTTTCGAGGCAATTCTTTCGTCGAAGTATTAAGTACTAAATGCGATAAAGATATACGATAAAATATCACACAATATAAATATATATATATATAGGGAGAACAATGAAACGAATAGGTGGACTCATTAAATGTTCTTTATCTGTATACTGTTCGTGGATATCTTAATTAGATAGATAACAAAGTATGTTAAACGAGTTAAGGCCAGAACGCTGACGCAACACAATTACGAATACAACATGAATCTGCGTGATTCAAGCACGGTACTATCGATGCAGTCAATATCCTGTTGCGGGCGTTCCGTTTTGGGATTTTGTCGGTACACCCTCGATTTCCGTCAAATTATAAATGTTGTAACCAGAAGATGAAACTCTATCGTTATATAGCGTATATATTGTATAACCGATCGATTATTTAATCCGCGGTTGCTCGAATTTAGATCAGGACTGCGGCCGAAAAACGAGAGGAAAGAGGGAGGGCAAGGGAAAATTAGAATCCATGTAGCGACGATAGTGTACGCAGTGTGCTAGTCGACAGAAGTCCGTTGTAAAAGGTTGCAACGAGATCACGATTCTCACGAGCGATTGACCAAATTATATGGTAGACGATTTTCAGTTATCTCATTAGAGCGATATTTTCGTTCGGGCCTCGCACACATCACCGGATAGTGCTTATCGGTCGCGGATTATCGCATGTATATGCTCTCGCCTTTAGTATTGTCCGCGTTTTCTTTCCCGTTCGGTTTCTCCTATTTATTCTCTTTAACGCTACGTCTCACGCGAGAGAGGATTGACAAGGCCGATTTTTTCAATGTCGATTGGCTTAATTCGATAATTTTCGATTTTCTAGATCGTGATATTCTTGCTGATGTAAATAGCGAAGAAAGATCTAGTTAACTATGATCAACGCTAGTCGACATTGGCGGAACCGGTCCCTCGAGAGACTGTAGCTAAAATTGTAGATACTGAGTTTTTATATGAATCACGATTTGCGCAAATATTTTCTATCGCTCTTAGCGGGTTTTTTAAGAGTATACCGTATTAATCATTTTCATTCTTTTCATCTCGATATCAGTTCCGCCAGCGCGAATACGTATATCAATGAGTATATAAATAGATGTATACATATTGATAGGATAATTGAGAGGAAAGTTCGAGTGGTCGAAGGGAACGAATATATTTCTGTAAAGCGGATTTGTCTAAAGTGAGAAGAAGTTAATAGCGTCATTCGGACGGATGCAGATGAGATGCGAGGCAGAGGAAGCGGCCAGATATATCCTCGGGCTTGATATCAACGAATCGCTTCCCTTCCTTCATCGATGTACGTTTCCGTTTTTCGTTCGTTCGTTCGCTCTCTCGATTGATTTCACACTTCGCGTAGTCGGGACGTATTTTTGTATAATATAATATGAACGTATAGGATCTCTTCTCTGAGCGCAACCGGCCGCCGCGGGGACAGTTAGTT
This sequence comes from Leptothorax acervorum, assembly GCA_035220615.1. NCBI lineage: Eukaryota > Metazoa > Arthropoda > Insecta > Hymenoptera > Formicidae > Leptothorax > Leptothorax acervorum. The sequence continues at coordinate 1,875,635 of JASTWQ010000006.1, forward strand.
GTTAGTCTGTAAAATCGGTAGCTAAGAGTCGAGCTTCGACCGCAGAGATCGCGCGAGTTCTTCAAAGGCCGCCGGTAGATCTAGAACGATGACGCGATTAATATTAATATTAAAATTAATATCATTAAATAATATTATCATTAAATAATATTAGATAATATTATTATTGATAATGTGTTATTAATATATTATTACTATTATTATTTATCATGTAAGAAGAATTTGCAGTTTTGTCACAGATATGTCTAGAAGAATTCCATTTTATAGAAGTAGTAGAATCGAGACACGCCAAGAAAATATGTGCATTCCGACTTCAATGCACGCTGGCTAAATAAGCAAATTTAATTTACTGTTTTATTTCTTGGAAAAAAACGCATGATTTTCTTCACCTCGTACAGTTATTTGCATGTCGAATTAAAGTCACATTTAAATATTTCTTTAGTTTTTTATTTTGTACAATATTGTTTTCGATCATTCTCCTTCTTATTTTTTTCCCCATTCGATCGACATTGTAGCTAAAGCTACCGGCGGCCGAGCCCAACAGGACAATATTACGTATATATTATTATCGTATCATAGGAAGGTGTGAGACGAGATAATCCAACTGTATTCTATCTCTTTCGCTGTAAACTAGGAAGATATTCTTGTCGCAACTTCTTACCGGCCCGTATAGTTTAGGTAAAGCCTCCCGGCCGCGTAAGGATACACACTGTACATTGTATTACACTGTATATTATTAATATTTATGGAAGGGATTATTTATCGAAAGTAAGACGGCCGACCGGTCCGACCAGCTAGTATACCGGAAAGGAGAGAAAGAGGGAGAGAAAGTGAAAAATCGACACCACATCGTAATTTTTTTCATTGCAATCTAATATAGATGCCTTGTTGTTGCTCTAAGAACGGCTTGTCGCGCTTTTCGTTTTCTCCTTGGAGAAAGAGACCGAGAGAGAGAGAGAGAAAGTACAGAGTTGCCGAGAAAGGGCTTTACTGTTATTTAGTTTTAACATAATTCCATTTATGCTCTTGCATGTTCATATATATATATATATATATATATAAAGAGGGCGGAGGAGGAGAGAGAAAGGTCATCAATCATGAAGCGATAGTGATTTTGATTCAGAACGCGAGAATTATTATTTCGAGACACGCGCGTTGCAACATCGATCAAGTGTTGCGAAAGCTATCTGTAAAGTCATATACATTTATATTTATTTTATAAATACACAATTCGCGCACAATCCTCTGTAATGTAATATACAAGTTACCAAATTCGTTACATGCCTTGTTCTTTCTCCTTTCTCTCTCTCTCTCTCTCACTCTTTTTCCTTTTTACTGTACTTTTTTATTGTACTTTCTTTTTATAAAATTATCAAGCTTTTAGAACATTTGATTGTAATTTTGAGTAATTGTAAGTAGAAAATTATTGCCTGGATCTCTCTATTTACGCAGTAAATTGAGTGGCTAGCATGTCGAAACTTGAAACGTTTAACAGAAACGAGACGAATGCGAACGTTCGTCGTCGAAGCGGGAAATCGGTCACAATGTAACACGATATCACGCGATATACGTGTGCGTATACAGCGTGATATTATTATTGTCGGTCGTTGGCGCCGGTTATTAGTAGCGCGGCGTTTGCATGACTATCCATCGCCGTTAATATGATTCTGATAACAGAGCAGAACGATCCGGGATCGTGTGAGCGCGCAATGACGAGCCGACAATGCCTTCTCGTTGTACAAATGTCGAGGGAGATGAAGGAATGAAAGGAAACCGTAAACCGCGATCGTGGTGTCAGAGTATCTCTTTGGCGACGTGTAGCTTTATAAGATATGAACACAAATCAGCATAGTCTTCGCTGTAATAGGGAAAGAAAAATGAAATGAAAGAATATATGTAGAGATTCGTAGATAGTGCAAAAAAGATTATATATATATATGGCATATGTGTGCTATATACACACACTAAAAATTTATGCAGTGCGTGTGTGCAGCATGCGAAGCGTAATCGAATGGCGATTAAAGTCGCGATTTGGACGAGACTGAGACTAAATCTAATTGATAGTCAGATAGTTTAATTAATATAAATTAACGATAAATCAGCGATTATTAGCATAATTCAAAATTTATTATATTATTAATTTGTTAGAATAAATTATATAAGTATATATTTCCTATATTCCAGAATCATTAAACACGTCTTTTCAAGCACAGATTAAGAAAAGCAAATGAAGGAAAATTATGATCATTATGAAATGATGACAATGTATCAGACACGAAGTTGCTCGACCGTCTTTTTTTTCATGAATTAATCTTCGATTCGAAGGAATGGAAAGAATAAATAACGAAATCTTATAAGTTTTTAATCTTTAATTATATTTTAATAGAAAATTTAATTAGATTATAAATTTAGAGAATAAAAATCTTTTAAATCTACTTGTTGAGCCTAGAAAAACATTCTAAATTCATATTCGTTTTAAATTCAAAGTTTGAAACGGCATCCCATGATTCCGTAAAAATCAAGATAACAGAGACGCAACCACTGCGACTTTGTTATTTGTTATAGTATTATCCTCAATGTACGCGATATTAATCTTTTGTGACATTATAATTGTCCCACAAGCGGATTAATTAGGAAAAAAATGTTTTTCCGGTACTGTCTGCGGAAACGCATTGAGGCATTTGTCTCGCTATTGTCTCGTCCGAGTTGGATGACTGTAGTCGTCATGTGGCCGCCTGCTTTCACGTTCGACCACGCAAAACACGTGCTTGGCGATGATCAAGAGCAAGCGCGAAATATATCATTATCCTGCGTTCAAACAATAACGAAAGGGACCGCTCTACTTTCTATAGTGTACCCGACGTTTAAGGTAGTTCGCGACGTTATTGGATTAGAGAGATATGTACGAAGAGAGAGGTATTTACGCGGTTTTGCTTCCGAGCGTTATTGGAGGGTTTAGCTTGAAGAGTCTTTTATTCCGTTTATTGTCAGTCATCCCTACGTGGCATGTTGTCGAGGGAAACGACGGAGGGCAACAATAAATTATCGAGAAGTGCAGGCTCTCGCTACGCGGAACTTATTTATCGGGGAGAAAAGCCGATCTAATCTCGGAAAATTCAGATATCGAATGCTGCATAATCGCCTGAGAATGATCTCCGTCTTTATTCGTGCGTTAGGGAAACGCAATGAGACACGTATTTCCACGTTGCAGCATTGTAACTTCGGTCTCTCCCGGATTACATCGGTTTTCAATGTTCGCTATTTATGCTTCAAGTTCGGCATATTCGTTATACGCGCGCTCCGAGAGTTTTTAATTATTAAGGCCGCGCGTTGAGTTAAGTTTGGCATGTTTTTTTTACTCGCGTGAAGCGCAACGTGAATAGCATAAATAACGTTATGTCGAGTGAACGGGACGTCTTGAGAATGGTGTGAGACGCCGCGGAAAGAACACATTCCAGAAAGCGTTTTTTCCCTCCATTTCGCGGCAAGCACGGTTCGGTGCACGTTATACGTTAATTAATTTTGCGAATCAAACCTCTAGCATGCCATAATCTCGTTTCGTTCCGTTTTTTTTTTTTACACCCTTCCTCATCCACCCTCAAGTGCAAATAATGCAAACGATGTCGACGTGTTTAACGTTTGATGTCTGCGTATATAATGGTAATAATCGTTGCTGTAGATTCTCTCGAGAGAGGTAATATACTTATATTGAATTATTATTTACGATTATTATTTACGACATACTTTATATTATATTATCATTAATGCCAATTACACACTGCAGATATGTTGTTGTAATATTTACTATGTAGCACATTAATGGCGTTTAATAGAGAATATTTATTGAAATTATTTACCATAAAACGGAAGTTGTGCCTTAGTTGTGTTAAGAGCCTGTTAAATAATCGAATTATCATGGTCCCATTATTACCCTGAAGTCTTTTGTATCGACGAAACGCAGATAAATTGTTTTGTCGTATAGGACCTCTAAATTTATTCCAATTAGGAAATGATTAAAGAGCGGATAAGTACAGGATTATTTTAAGCATCTGTCCATTTGCGAATGAATCTCACTTTTGCTCTCAAAGCACCATGTCATCCTTGTTGGTTAAACTGCTTAGAAGTATACGTTCGGTAGTACATGCCCCATCTGCAAAAATTACATATCGTAAATGAATATACGTCATAATAATATTTTATATTTTATAGGAAAATTTGTATTTACATATTAATTTGCAGGAAAGGAATTTTTAAAGAATCTCTGAATTACCTAATTTTATGTATCCTGGAATAACACATTTTTAACTTTTTTACTACAAACAAAAGTTTGCAATAAAATTAGAATGTTCATTAAATGTTCGTCCGACTTTGAGAGTAACTAATATTAACTGTATTCAGGCTTTATATGTTTTTAAAAAAATATTAAAAAAGTATTGGATTGCAAAATCTAACAATTATTTTCTTTAAGAATGTCGTTTCTGGTTTGAAAGAGAAAAAGGAAAAAGAAAGAATAAAAATGTAGAAAGTTAACTATAAAACAACTCTTTCTAGTGCTACCTAAAGTAGCGATTAAACGATTCGCACTTGTTGTGAGATCTGTAGAAGTTAATCCAGATCCACAAAATTAGGTGATTCGTATTGTAGGTTGTCAAGTATACTTAACACATTTATATTTTTGCTTAGAACTTACCTAATCGATACCACTCATCCGTATTCCCTGCCTCCGCCCTAGCGGAGTTTAACGCATTGCGAATCGCGATCTGAATCACGTAACTCATGCAAAGAGGTGGTTCGCCAGTTGCTGCAAAGAAATGTTCATAATTAATCGATCCTTTAATCTTTTAATTTAATTTTAAATCTGATATGCTAGACGGATTTTTTCTTATTTTTACTAAATTTCTTTCAATTTTTTCAGCCTATTTAAATTAAATTATGAATTAGAGAAATGTAAACTCATTCAATTTTTATGCATTTAAAAATTCTTGCAGAGATTTTTAAAAGTTTTTTAATTGTATGTGAACATATAACATTCAAATTTCATTTTTGATACTAAGCACAGAATCGAGAAGGAAAAGATTTATAAAGTTTCTGATCTCACTTTTTGAACCAAAGATACCGACTGTGTTGGCCGAGTTCTTACGCAACGATACGCGGAAATCCTCAGGAATATCCTTCGCTCCTGGCGGTTTATAATTCTATACGACAAAAATAGGATACTTTAAATAATTTAATCATTTATGTCTACAATATTAGTAGAGCGGAGCAATTGTATTTTGAAATTATTAGCTTTGTCAAAACTCAATGAAGATAACATACCCAGGTTCTATCATTCGTTAATACTCCTGTTTTAGGATCGTACACCAGATCCTCAGAAGTCCAGTATCCTATTCCCATTACGAAAGCTCCTTCCACTTGACCGACGTCGACCTTCGGATTCAAACTTACACCGGCATCTTCCATCAAATCGACCCTCCTGATAATATGCTGGCCGGTCAACACATCTATCTCCACTTCAGCGATAGTGACGCCGTAAATGCCGTAAGACTTGATTGTATCGTTCTGTGCGGCCGCTATCCTGTCAAGGTAAGTGTAATAATATATAATAATTAATGATTTGTGTAACAACAATTGCCTGCCCGTCCTATAAATACAAAATTTAAATTGATTTATTTAAATCGATTTTATCGAAATCATGCCGAAAGCACATGGTAAATAATGACATTTACATATAACGTACGCATAAATCAACGTCCTTTTGATACGCCGCTTAATTCTAATCGTGAGGAATGCGAACAGATTAGGTATTTAAACTACACTTTTTATAATCTACCACTTAATTATTACAAATAAGACATGACAACAATTTTTTCGTCCGAATGAAAGTGCAATATCTTTGGAAAGATGTCGAAATGTTTTATATAATGCGGTTTATAAGTTTTGAGACAAAAATCATATTTTTTTACGTGTTTTTTATTTAATATGATTTTTGTCTCGAAACTTATAAAGCGCATTGTGTACTCGTATGACATAATATACATATGCGTAATATATGGTTTGCGTGACATAATATATTAACGATACGTTAAATATTACTTAATGATATTTACATATAACGTGCGCATAAATCAACGTCCTTTTGATACGCCGTGAAGACGAGATCCTTCCAGCTCGGATTATTCATTTCTTTTCTTATCGGCTCGAGTCTCTTCAGAATCTCTTGGCAAGCTTGAATCGTTGCCTAGAATAAATGCGATATTTGAATGCAATAGTCATTAAATTTGACAGTGTGTATCACGTTGTCTTTCAAAGGGTTGGAGGCGAATTGAATTGAATTCTTACATATCCGCAGGTCTCCGTAGTAATGTTGCCTCCTGTGATCGAGTTGTTGGGTGTTGCTATATTATTACCTAGTTTAATGGAGATTAATTCGAGATCGATCCCCAGTGTGCGAGCTGCTATTTGAGCGATCTAGTACAAAAAATGTTTTTAAAATAGCTATAGAAATATGAAGCGACTTATTTATGTTAAATCGAATTCCCTTCCAGTCTACACGAATCTGTCAAATAATTAATCTTTCTGTTTTGAAAATATTCAAAACAGAATACATGTATATCCACAATAAAAAGAGACGTACAAAAATCTGGAAATCTTAAATATAAAAGTTCCAGTTTTGATTTTCAAAAGTAGACATTCAGTTTTATTGCAATGGAACTTTCTATTAGGAAAAATAATTTTTCTTTGTCTATATTAGTTTATCGATTTGACGAAGAGAATGAAAGAACTTGCGTAGATGAGTAATTGCATTTTCGTACCTTGGTATTTATACCTTGTCCGACCTCGATTCCACCATGTGTCACGCAAACCGAACCGTCGCGAGCGCAGACCGACACCATCGCGTGGAATTGCCCTAGATATAACATCGGATATCTCATCGTCACCATGGCGATTCCCTTTTTCTTCCAACGATTCTCGTTGTTGAACGTCTCAACGGCCCGCTTCCGCTGCTCATAATCGGCCGATTTCGACAAATCTTTTATCATAGTTTCTAATGCGGCCTTATCCGCATTGTTCATGTTCGACAATCTGACCTGTACCGGATCCTTTTTCGTCACTCTTGCTATGTGCTCCATTATGTTTTCGATCATGGCCACTGCTTCCGTGGCTGATGGTCCTCGACAGTGCGTGTTTGACGGTATATCGGTTCGTACCTCGAATCCGTTGAACGTCCAACTATCGGTCGCATAACAGCCACTAACGATCAAAACGATAATGAGTATAGACTAATTAAAAACCAAAGTTTAATTGCGACAGAGTATCCTTAAATTTGATTTAGACAATTATAGGAATTTTATCATGTTTTATTTTATTTTATCGCGTTTAATTAATATTGTTTTATTTAATTATCATAAGTTTTTTTCTTTTGTAGAATTTGATGCAAAATTATATATGATAAATGGCATAACTTTTATTTTAATATCTTCATGTACTTAAAAAATTTTCCATTCAATTTTAAAATACTTCGCAAAATCCAATAGACAAATTATCGTCATAAATTGTTTGTATTTTTGTTTACTACATGCTGTATTGTCGATACCCTTGCATGTAGAAAACCACCGTGGCAGCTTGTGCTTCGTTGAAACTGGCACCGCAGTTGCCCCAATGTTTCGAGTTAAGATACTGGATAACTCCGTCATCGTCCACTCCGATCTCATATTCTTGACGGGTGGAGTATCTCTTGCCTATCGATTGCATATTGCTCTCTATCATCATGACGAATCGCGCTGGACGATTCAGTTTATGACATACCAGTGCGCAAGCACATGAGATTTGCGTGTTGCGCGAGATTTTCGATCCGTATGCACCGCCAAGTCTTCTTATATACACATTGATACTATAGAAAAATTAAATTCATGTGACATTATAATGCTAATTTAATTTTGCGAAATGCATTTCTGGCGATCTTCCAAATAATTTTCTTATTAGGGAAATAAGAACGCTATTCTACATCTATTCGACATCTCATTTTATATTAATTAAATCGAGTTAATTTTTATTTTTATTTTGAGTAATCTCTTATTTACGATTTTTTATCTTGTAGATTACTATTGAATTTATATTAATGATAAATACATTGAATATAGATCACTATAATTCAATATTTTGTAAAGAGAGGATGAATAAGAAGATGAAGATGTATAACAGCACAACTCGAGTACAAATTACGTTATTACATTGGATCAGTTATATAATTACTTGATATAGTTAAGAGATTAATGAGTTACCTATTATTCTTGACATTGAGACAATTCGCGATCGATACTTGAGTGATGTCCAACCATTGGGATGATGGATAGACGTTCATACCGTCCTCCACAGGAACGCATACGCAGGATTGAGTCTCCATGGTATAGTGATATTGGCTGCCGCATTGAAAGACACCCTTTATCACTTGTTTAGTATTTCCTCCTGTAAAATAGTGAGAAACGATATCCCCATATTTTAATATATTATTTTTTTCTTATATCTCATAATTAATAACAATTACTTGTACTATTTCGCAAGTTTGCTTATCTCATTTTTCTTCTGACATTCTGACTGCTTCTGTTTTCTTCCTGATAATTGTAATCGAAAAGATACCTTGTATTTAATTTCATTCTTTATCAATTTCTACCTTTCTTTTTCGCTGGAACGTTTATGCTCTGCATGAACCTAGTGTTGTCCTGCGTGGCAAGTGCATCCTCGATACTTATTACCGGCTTCGTTTGAGATCCGCTATATTTAATTTCCACCAATTTCGCTGCCTCGTTCGCCAAATTATGCGTCTCCGCGACGATCACGCCGACCGGCTGACCAGCATACAGAATATCCTTTTCGGCGAAAAGCAACTCGTCTTCCTCCAAGAACGATAATTTGCTGGCGGCTGAAATGAACAGATTCTTTCCCGGTATGTCCTTGGCGCTGAAGAACGCCACTACACCCTTCATGCTAAGAGCCTTGCTCGCATCTATATTGTCGATTTTGCCGCTACTGATTTTTGTGACGACGAAAGCGCAAAACACCTCTCTAGGATATGGAGGCAGATCATTGCAATATTCAGCTTCGCCTGATGTTTGCTTGATGGCATCTAATTTCGTTATAGGCTTATTTATCGGCCACAATGTCGTGTTCGTATCGTAGTCCTGCGTACCTAGAATGTCCATGTTTTTTCGTGCGCGATTAAGATAACCAATTAAAATATTTCGCGAGTTTTTAAAAATAGATTACTCCACTTTTACCGCATCTATATTTTTTTACTTCTTTAATATCAAGATTATTTTATAAAATTAACAGCGAGATTTTTGTTTAAAAATCTCAAGATTTTAAAGCTTGCTCAGCTTGTAAATGAAATTAATATATGTTGAACTTTTCAATTGTTAGAAGTAGGAGATTAAAAAAAAAATAAACAAAATAAATTTTTATTTTCAAACACGTAAGAATACTTAAAGGATAAAGATATATTTTTGAAAATCTACTTGTCTGTATACTTGTACTTTATATATTATATATATACCTGAAGAGAGACCTCGCTGTAACACGAAACCTCCACTACGAAATCTGGGATTTACAATCTCTGGTTTGATGCTCAACACAAACTTGTAAAATAATCCTTCGGCAAGAGTTCTACGAAATTCCGGCGAATAGTCCGGCAACACATGGTCGGGATGTAGTTCATCATGCAATGTCCTCAAAACGGACTTCAGCACCTGATTGTTTAGGATTGATTCACCTATCAACATTAGCTCCGTGTTTGTCGCGTGAAAAAAATGCTTGTTGATGCCTCCATAGATAATATTAGGCCTCTCCAGCACCTTCTCGCAAAATATTGTACATATATTCAACAAATTATCGCGATAATATAGCAATATCTATATATATAAATCAAAACAAATTTCTTACCTTGCCACCGCCGTCGAGCTTGAAGAGAAAGCCGGCATTGACGTGAGCGTGAGCGTTCTGAGCTCTAGGCATGATCTTGTAGGATCTGTATTCGTACTCGTTGGATAGCGGTGGCAAGACAACGCTATAGATGATCTTGTGGAACATGTCGAGCTTCAGAAATTCCAACAGTGTCAAACTCTGCTTGTGAGCGAGTGAATCGAGGACATGTACTTGAGCACCGACAGTCTCTAATATCAAAAACATATCGGATGGAAATTCATTGTGCTCGTGCTTGATCATCAGATTGCCGGCGATACTGCCGATATTTCGCACGGGCACATTTGCGATCAGGTCTACGTGCCGGGCCAATTGACGTAAATATTTAAATCTGTCTTCGAATGAGTACTTCTGGAAGGTCTCTATCACCATTGTAAGGGTTGTATTTCCGCCTAGGACCAAGTGCTGACTGGTTGTTTGAATGTTACACAAGTCTGGGATATCGTTTATATCAATGTAGAGATCTTTTTTGCTTGAGCGATAAACACCTGCAAATTTAGATTTTTATTCTTAGAGTTGTGCTTCCTAAAGTATTAAAGAAAGTATAATATTTATCTGAACTTTCGAAAAATGGTATAAATTTAGCATCAATAGTGCTTTGTAATGCGTGTATAATTGCTAAAAATAACATTGAAATATTTGGAACAATTTTAGTAAGTCTACTCAAGTAGATAAAGAATGATTACGCTGAAGACTTCGTATAAATTTGTTGTATCAGTTAGTGCCTATATTATCTAAATGGAGGAAAATTACCGTGCGCAGTATTTCCTCCATTTAAAATATAAGTAGCATTCGGTTTCTGTCGAAATATTGCGAAGAGATCACGGATCGAATAAACTTTGTAAAATTCCGCGTCTGCTAACTTTATGTCCAACGTTGGGTCCTCATGGGAAAGTTGCTTATCGCAGCAACTATCGATGCAGGGAATTCCGTATTTCGGGCAGGCTTTGATATTGTACAACTCCTGCGAGGTATATTTTATTATACTTACAACAGAGAATATAAATGGTGTAAAAAGAATTCTTATATATATAGTACCAGTTTAACAAAAATAAAAATTATTATTAGAGCAACAAAATAAAATAAAATTATATTCTCTCTGAGAATAAAATAAAATTAGAGACAAAAGTAAGAATAGAGAATTTTTGCAATAAAAGTAAAATTTTTCACCTCAATGTCGCGAATATCTTTGACCATTGATGGAGGAGCATCAGTGGCAAATCTTTTGAACGCATCCAAAATCGGACGATACCCAGTACATCGACAAATGTTGCCACCGAATGAATTTTCGATTTGTTGCATAGATAACTTCTTATCATGAACGAGACTGCAAGTTATAAATAAGATATGCATTAACACATAGTCTTGTACAAGTTTTTGAGTACGAACATGATTCTCAAATTTATGATATCTGCTTCAGTCAAATGTTATAGCTACGTTGTTATATTTTATGTTATAGAGTTCCAATAAGATTAATTTATTGCGAGAAGATTAAATACGTTCGTAATTTTACAATATTTCTTTATAAATTATTTATAAATTGCTTTGCTGGATGCATACCTATATAAATTCATCACCATGCCGGGGGAGCAATATCCGCATTGCGTACCATTTTTTTGAGCAAGCGTAGCTTGAATCGTATGATAACCATCTCGTCTGTTACCTAAACCCTCGATCGTGCGAATGGCCCATCTGGGACATTATTTGATACACAATCAAACATTAATTAGTATTAGCATAAGTTCGGAAAAATTAAAAAGAAATAAGTATATATAAATATAAAAAGTTTAACGCATCGAAGTGCAAGTTCTGATGTCAAAGATGACAGTTCCGTAACGCCATAACACGAATACTTATTACTTTCTTAAAAATAAAATTCGACTATGCAATTTTTTTGTTAATACACGCATACCCGTCGCAGATCAGTATCGGTACAAGGCAGGAATTCACGGCCATTGTCTTGCCCTTGATTTCCACAGCCACAATACAGGCGCCGCAGCCACCCTCGTGGCACATCGCCTTTGTGCCGCGGAGTTTCGCATAATCGCGGATGTAGACGTTGAGTGACGTGCCACTCGGTATGCATCCTGATACTGGAAACGATTTTGCAATCTTAAAGTTGACATGGAAGTTTTAATTCTCTCTATATAATATTTGTATAGTTATTCTTTATTTCTAAAGCTTGTCGTCATAATTATAGTTTTTAAGTCAAATATAATAATTTCTGTCAGAATATAATTCATTCTTTATGACTGAATGTGATGGTTTTTGTCGTTTTGGTTGATAAATTCTATAGTTTCCAAGATTATAATTAAATTTTTATGAAATGCTTGACTTCTGGAATTTCTTTTTTATCGTAATCTAAATTATTTCGCTTTTTAATGAAAAATTTCTCATTTTCTTAATTATAAATTAAATATAAAGAGTACTTACCGGTATGCGGTACTCCATTGATCGTAAAATTAACACAGTCCCTTCTTTGTTTGGAACTAAATACAATTTACAATTAGATTGGATATAATTTTGACATTGTTATCGACTGAAGAAGTGTAGATATTTTCTAAGAATTTTTTCTGTCTAGTTTTATACTGAGTGATATAATACAAATAAATAGCTACGAAATGTACTTTAGGATACTCAAATAAATAAATCAAGGTTTCGGATGTTAGAGGAATCTAAACTTATAACGAAATGTTGCTCTGGTCACTTGTTGCAACTACGTTGTAATTGTTTTTGCATACATTATAAATTCTTAACAAATAAACTTACACTATTTCTGTTTCCATTTTCACTGGGTGATCGTGTCGACGTAGTAGGATTACGCGACTCACTATTTCCGTTTAAACAGTGCTACTCGTTCTTATATAGGATGTAGACATGCCTTCTGAAAATAGAATATCGGTGATTATGGTATATTACAACGGTCTTTTACTGGAAGTCTATAATTATGCAGCAATGTTGATAAGACTGCGCACAAAAGCACCAGTGTACAACAAAAGTTCACGAAATATTTTTAAAATTGCTTGTGGGTACATTTATAAACCCGTTTATAAATGTACTCACATTTACAAAAATGTAAAGTTAAATGTATTAGTGTATAGGGCAATATGATTTTTGCATGATGATTAAAGAAAACAATAATAAAAGAGTTATTTTGCTTTAAATCAGCGAATAGGAAAGTGTTTTTGTGTTCTTTTGATTACACACACACACACACACACAAACATTTAAATATGTAATATGAAAATCATAAATGTAAGAGAAAAGATGTACTTAGCATTTACTTGTATAAATGTTTTAAAATAAACACTTGATAACTAGTTATCTCAAAGCACATTTATCATGTTTCACATTGCTTATTCATATTTTTAAATATCGTATTATTTTGCTATAAATTTTTATTGATGATTTTTTGTGAGAAATTGCATCTTTTTTCCCCCATTTTTTACAAGTTATATGAACACGGTATTGTAATGCTTGATATTGTTGTACATCGCCAATCGAATATGAGGGTGGTATATTTTTAATTAAATTTCTATTATAATGGTGTTAGAAACTTACACTATTGCTGTTTGTGTTGTCGCTCTTCAGTCGTATCGACGTATGCTGCATTAGCAATCTCCTTTCTAAAGATGTGCCAGTTCTTACAAAACGTTAGAATATTGTTTAAAAGTAATATACATATATTGATAAAGCGATAATTAGCTGCAGAAACTATCTTTTACCTCTCAGAAGTACAATTTATGCAATAATAATGATCAAACTATGTAGAGAAGCAATGAAACTAGTTTATGTAATGATTTCACAGTGGCCTTATAAATCTGTTTATAAAAAACAATTTATAAAAATAACATTTATATTATAAAAATGTAGGTAAGCATAAGTACATTTATATGACAATATGATTTTTGTACAATTAAAGAAAAAAGTTGTAAAAGGATAATTTTGCGTTGAATTTAGCAATACTAAACAATAATAAATAAGGGAGAATTTTCTGTTTACTGAATTTTTTATCTTTGAACATATAAACACTTAAATAATATATAAAAGTTATAAAACTTAGCAGAAATATATTTCAATTAAATTTAAATTTAATCATGATAAAGAACCAATAACTAGTCATTTTAACATGCATTGATATGTTTTATCTTTAAACAACGTGTTATTTTTTCAATAAATTCTTACTTTACAATCTTTAATGAGAAATTACATTTTTTTCGTACGGATTCACAAATTATATAGATGCGATATTGTAATACGCGGCTTAATTTTATGAATTTTACCAATGCAGCACACGTAATCAGTCAAACAAACATTCCGCAATATTACGAGCAAACCTGTATCGATATGAATTTGCTGCTCACGTTGTGTACTAGTATACGAATACTGCATCAGCTGCGATGGAGAGAGTGGTATCATCTATTATAGAAACGCTACAACATCTAGTGACCGATACTGCTCGCTGTCCGGTACTACCTGACTTTCCCCTACTTGGCATTTACAATAAAAACTTGATAACTAGTCGTCTCAAAGCACATTTATCATATTTTACATATGCTTATTCATATTTTTAAATATCGTATTGCTTTTAACACGCATTATGTTTTACACGCGTTGTTTTACATATGTTTTGTTTTATCTTTAAACAACGTGTTATTTTTGCAATAAATTCTTACTTACATTCTTAAAATTACATTCTTTCTTTTTCGCAGGATTCACAAATTATATAGGTGCAATATTGTAATACCGCTTAATATTGTTGTACAGCGTTAATCGTAGCCATGAAAGCGGAACATTTTAACAGGGTCAGATATTAATGTTGAAATCTATGAGTGAAATTAACATTGTATGTTTCTACATTATTCCGCGAATTCTAGCTTTTCTTATTTTAATTATTTGGTCTAATTGTTCTTGTATCTTTGTTTTTTATTTCACTTTTTGGAAAATTGTAAAGTCTATTAGTGAAGAAAATTTGATAATTCGCATTTCGATAATTTTGGATATATATACCTCATTGTTAGAATAATTTTTTTTTGCGTAAGGTTAACTTCTTCGTAAGAAACAATTTCGAAGGACTATAATAAGAATCTTATCATTACACGTGTCCCAATTAAGTGTACTTACATATTCTTATCAAATAATTGTAATAATATTCCTCATTGCCATAATATCCCTAGTTTGCAGCTGAAATTGTGTTCTTATCGAGGTGAAGGTCCTTGGAATTACGTTGAAACATAACAAGAAGACAATGTAACGTTGTAATACAACAAGAAGACAATGTACATTTGTGCTGAAAATTATAAAACTGAGAAGGAAAATGTATACATTATACATATACAAAATAATATATATAATCAAAAATAAAGGTGTCACGGCGAATGCGAGTCAAGCGCGGTACGTGGTACGCAGATAAATAATTAACGAAATACTTCAAAAATATTGATTAAGAACGTTTCGGCTCTTCCTTCGAGCCATCTTCAGCTTTATTAAAGTCCCAATGATTTAATACTGCCGATTTCGAGATAGGAGGCTCCTTTCCTGAGGAGATGTTGTTTTAAACGAGCTGGTTTGCGCGAATGTAAAGAACATATTCCCCTCGAGTTCAGCAGTCAAGAAAACTCGTGTAGACGATAATATGTCGGTTATAAATGTGTGTAGACAGTATGTCGGTTAGAAGTGTAATTACACAACATTTTTGAAGTATCGTGTTATTTATCTGCGCACCACGTACCGCGTTGACTCGCATTCGCCATGACACTTTTATTTTTGACATTTTCACGAGTCTAATTGTATACTTGATTATATATAATCTTTTTTATATTATTTTGAGCATTAAGTAAAATCCTGCGGTTTGTATGTTAATAATAATAATAGTGTTTTGCATGCGCGATAATAATATATTGAAGTTTATTCTGAATAAATAAACGAAATTATTTTTGTTGGCTCGTCAATAGGTACAGGCCAATACGAGCTTAAGGCGCGGATGTATATGCGATAAAATGACAGTACTTTTTTTCTTTTTAAATAGTTTCTTTCAATTGGTCTCACCGTGTATACGATAAAGCAGGTTTCGAGTTTTACTAGAATCCTTCTCAGTTGATAGTGCTTGGTGAACTGAACGATCGGAATTGATCTGCTCGCTCGGAGTTATTAGAATGTTTCCTTTTCCTTTCCCCTTTCTTATTCACTTTTGAATAGTGTTACGTTTGCCTCTCTCTATTACTAGATGCTTTATTTATGTATCTTTATTGTAAGTATATTTTTATTATGAATATTGGAATAGAAGAAAGTATACGTCAAAGTATACTTTATAAAAATTACGGTATACTTATTACAGTATACTTTTTTATAATTACAGTATACTTTTTTTTAAGAGAGAATTATTCCCAAATTTACTAATATATGTACATGTATATGTGGTCAGGTATTATAAGTATTATACTATATCTATTATGAGTAAATTTAATTGTGATTCTGTTCCGTAAAAAGAAGAAAGTATAAATATTTTGAGCTTAATACAGAGATACATGAAGAATATTCAAGAAGAAATTATTAAATATTGTAGAGATTGCACTATGCAAATAAATTCTGCAGTCTTATTCAATTTATCCAAAACCATCAACTGAGGGAATTGGTATTGAGAAATCTATATATGATGAGTCCAATTGGAAGGGAAATTATTTTAAAAGAAAATTGTCATTTTATCGGATATATCCGCGCCTTAATTTCGTACTCGTTTTGAATTAAAGCTAAAATTAAGTCTTTCTTAAAATATCAAAGGTATTATTCATTTTCTGGCTTTATTTTAAAGATAAGAAATTAAGATTGTACCTTTTAATTTGTGAATCTTTTTAATAAAAGTTATAATATTCGCAAATTTGAATAAAAGCTTGTCAGAAAAATTATACATTATCAAGAGCCGCGATAATGTCTCGCGTCAAATGCATGTTTAAACATTTATTTAGTCATATAAAACATTTGATATTATAAATCCGCTTTGAAAGCAATAGTCGTCGAGTATCTTATCTTAAATTGTTTATGTTTGAAATGATTTAAATACATAATGATTCGATTACGCGTAAATAAAAAATCGGAGTATTAAATATATAAAAAATGTATACATATAAAAGTATAAAAAGTTCGGAAAGGATAAAAAATAAAGCTAAATTTAAAACGTTCTGTCCTTGCGTGAAGCGTGATGTGAATAACTTAAATAAGATTACTTCAGACAAACGAAATGATATGAGAATAGCGTGTGCAACGCGACGTCTCGGAAAAGATAGATAGCATTTTTTTCATTTTGCTGCAACGGCTCGGCGCACATTAAGGTGGTACTTCCACGGAATCGTTTTTTCAAGAATTTATTAAAACTTGGCGTACACATTATTAGATATGTTATCTAAACATTTGTGCAAGTTAAATGAGATTTACCATCCCTAAGCCGAGATATTTACATTTGAAATTGGCATGATTTACATGTAATCCATGTACAAAACATGAATCAACGACACATTTTTAATTCTACCGTCAAAACTACATATAAAAATTGAACAAAAAACGAGAGAATGCTCGAAAGGAATTATACGAATATTCTGAAAAAAAATAGAGAGTGATTTACCATCTAGTTTTGAAGATATCGCCTTGAGGAACATGACATTTTTGGTATTATTAGATACATAAGATGTCAATGTATCGATATATCGCATATCTGACAGCATGTATGGTCTGTATACGTAACCTGTTCCGTGTGTTGGTGCACAGCGCGGACAGTTCTAGCAAAAAGTTTACTCCCATCGGCGTGACAAAAACAGTTAACAAAAGAAGCTTTGCATGGAACGAAACTTTTGGTCGAGGTTGTCGCAGAGGTACCACCTTAATTAATTTTGTAAATCAAACCATTAACATGCTTTAATTTCCACTCATTCCGTTTTATTACCTACTTTCTTCTTCAAGCATTTTAATAAGAATATTGTAAACAAAGTTGATGTCTTTAATATCTGTTTATGTATGATAATAATCGTTTCTATAAATTTTCTTAAGACAGAGATAACATACGAAATATATTTGTTACGATTTTTATTTAAAATATATCTTATTATACATATTATATAATTAGGTACACATTAAAGATATATTGATGTCATATTTAATATATAGCACATCAGTGACGTTTAATGGAGAATATTTATTGACATCATTTAGCATGAAAAGGAAGTTGTGCCTTAGTTATATTAAAAGCCTATTAACTCTTTTTTAGTCGAATTATCATGTTTCCACTATTACCGACAAAATTCTTATGTCAATAAAACATGAATATGTAAATTGTCTCATTTCTATAAGAATTTTAAATTTATTCTAATTAGATAGCGATTAAAAAGACGACCGACCGTAATTACAGAATTTATTTCAAACACTGGTTTATTCATAAATGATTCATACTTTCACTCTCAAAGCACCATGTTATCCTTGTTGGTTAAACTGGTTAGAAGTATGCGTTCGGTGGTGCACGGTCCATCTGCATAAATTGCGAATCAAAAATGAATTGTATATTATAATATTATTTTGTCATAATAATAATTTATAAGGAAATATACATTTATCCATTAATTTATAAAAAAGAAATTTTTATGGAAACTCTGAATCACCTACCTAATTCTAGAATAACATACTTTTAATTATTTTATTACAATAGTTAAATGTTTTCGTCTGACTTTGAATAATATATACCGTGATTAATGTTAACTGTGTATTCAGATTTACGGTTTTAAAAACAACGATAAAAGAGAATTGGATCGTAAAATCCGATGTGTTTCTTTTAAATTGTGCTTTTCCTATTTGGTTTTAAAAAAGGAATAAAAAAGAGGAGAAGTCAGATTGTAGAGGTGTTGAAAAATTGTTTTCCTAATATAAGTATACATTAAAGTAGAATGGCGTTTAAACATTGCACTTGTTGCAAGAACTTGAAGTTAATTCAGGTTACAAAGTTAGGTGATTCTTGTTGTACATTGTCAAGGGTGCGTTTTATACTTCTGCTTAAAACTTACCCAATCGATACCACTCATCCGTATTCCCTACCTCCGCTCTGGCGGAATTCAACGCGTTGCGGATCGCGATCGGAATTACGTAACTCATACAAAGCGGCGGTTCACCGGTTGCTGCAAGAAAGTTTTCACAATTAATCGGTCTTTTAACATTTTAACTTTTGATTTCACCTTTATAACTAGACGGATTCTTTTTTGGTTTTATTAAATTCCTTTTAATCTTATTCAGACCATTTTAAATAAATTAAAGTGAACCGTGTATCTTATTATAGATTCACTAAATTTTTATGTATTTGAAGATTCTTGCAAAAGGATTTCCAAAAGTTTTTTAATTGCATGCGAACATGTAGAAAATATTCAAGTTTTGTTTTTGATTGTAAGTGGAGATTCGAGAACGAAAGAACTGAAGTTTCCTATCTCACCTTTTGATCGAAGAACACCAAATGTGTTGACCGAGTTCTTACGCAACGATACGCGGAAGTCCTCAGGAATATCCTTCGCTCCTGGCGGTTTATAATTCTACGATGAAAAAATAGGGGATACTTTAAATAATTTAATCATTTATGTCTACAATATTATGTCTACAATATTGGAACGGAGCAATTGTATCTTGGTGTTATTAGCTTTGTCAAAACTCAATGAAGCTAACGTACCCAGGTTCTATCATTCGTTAATACTCCTGTTTTAGGATCGTACACTAGATCTTCAGAAGTCCAGTATCCTATTCCCATCACGAAAGCTCCCTCCACCTGACCGACGTCAATCTCCGGATTCAAGCTTATACCTGCATCTTCCATCAAATCGACCCTCCTGATAATATGCTGTCCAGTCAACACATCGATCTCCACTTCGGCGATGGTAACGCCGTAAATGCCGTAAGACCTGATCGTATTGTCCTGCGTGGCTGCGTACCTGCCCCGAGGTAAGTGTAAAGAATATTACTTAATGAATAACAAAACACAGAACTATCGCAATTTTGCTCGCCCTTTAAATGTATTTAAAGTTATTTATTTAATGAAATTAAATCAAAAGCGTAATGATGACAATATTATTCACGTTTAATTACGGGAAGTGAGAATAAAATATTTAAATTACGAATTTTATAATCTACTCATTATTAAAAACAAAGGATTTTTCTTTTTAAGGTGGTTCATGCATTTAGGTCATATGTAGTTAGCCCGGAAAATGTGATATGAAATGAAAGGTTAACGTTCCTAGAGTGTGTCTGTAAAATTTCGGATTTTTTAACCGATTGGTTCCGGAGATATATGTCCGTAAACTTTGCCAATTTAACGCGGTGGGGGTAGACCCTATGCGAAAAACGAGGCAAAAGCGCTTATGCTGCAAAAATTGCAATACTTCAAATGTACTTGAACGAACCAAAAACTGACGAAACGATGCAATAAACATTTTGTAAGATACTGGACGAAAGCCCGAGTTCATTGACCGAACCATATAGTAATAAAACGTAATTTTCGATTGACTAAATCGACAACACGGAACTGATGGCTGGACTCGAGCGGCACTAGCGGCAGCTTCACAACGTCGCACGTGTCAGCTGATGCGTAAGGCGCATACTTATCTCAAAACTTTCAACGTTTACCACGTTTGTGCACGTTTGTCTCGAAACTTCCCTTACGTCGAGGCTGCTCGCTCATATTTGACAATTTACGTAAAGGTTATATAGATCGCTTAAATGAATGTTCCACGGTATCGGAAAAATGTCAAAATGTTACATGATCACGTGCATGTCATGATTTTTTTGTTATGATTTATAATGATATTTACATATGACGTGCACATAAATCAACGTCCTTTTGATACGCGGTGAAAATGAGATCCTGCCAGCTCGGGTTATTCATTTCTTGTCTTATCGGCTCGAGTCTCTTCAGAATCTCTTTGCAGGCTTGAATCGTTGCCTAGAAATATATGCAACAACAATCACAGAGGTACAATCGGTTACAACCGTTATAGTCCGTTATAGTCCGAGTGTTTCGAGTAAATTATAGCAAAACATAATTAACTAATACAGTATTATGTATGCATTGCGTCATCTTTTAAAATGTCTTAATATAATTATATAAATTCTTACATATGTGCAGCAGTCACTAGTCATACTGGCTGCGGTAACCATGTTGTTGGGTGTTATTATATTATTGCTTGGTTTGACACTGACTAAGTCTAGATTGATACCCAAAGTGTAAGCAGCTACTTGAGCGACCTGAAACAGACAATTTCATACGAATAAAAAGCATAGACAAATAGAGTTAGGGCCAAAGCACATAACATGGCGCAGCGATTTACGACAGTTGTATATAGTTGTAGACGTAAGCAACGCACAAGCTTTGGCGTAGTCTGTTGTGTCGTATATGGAGGCACCAGCTTACGCAGCTAGCTGGCACCTCCATATACGACACAACAGACTACGCCAAAGCTTGTGCGTTGCTTACGTCTACAACTATACAACTGTCGTAGATTGCTGCGCCATGTTATGTGCTTTGGCCCTTAGGCTGATTGCAGATAACAAAATGTAGGCTCTTGCGTCTATCATAAACGTGAACGTAAAGCAAGACAGAGAAAACCGTATACGTAACTACGTAAATCGTGAAAAGCTATCGTGTCACCGAGTTACGTAGTTATGTTTACGGTTTTCTCTGCCTTGCTTTACGTTCGCGTTTACGATAGACGTAAGAGATTTGTTTTCTGCCATCAGCCTTAATTGTTTAGTCTGTAAATGGCAATTGGGAAAAATAATCCATATATAGAAATCCTTGAAATAATATTATGAACATTTTGTTACTTAATATTTTATTATTAAGCTTTGTTGTTTAATATTTTTACCATTTACTTTTTTTTAATTACATTATTAATTATTACAACACATTTAAATTTAAAAAAATCAAACCTAGCGTGACAAAGAATGGCATTTATTTATGATTAAGCTATCAAATCGCTTTCTTTTGATACAAATAATTAACTAAATATCAAATTCTGGCTTTTTACCACGTATTTAAAACAAAAATAGACAGAGATAATTCTTAAAATCTTTAATTTTAAATGTCTAAATTAGATATTCAATTTTATTGAAATGATATTTTGTCAATTAATTTTTATCTATTAATTAATTTAAATTGAAAAATGCTCTTTGTCTGAAAATAAAATACTTAGGACATTTAAGTAACTCTGATCTATAACATATCATACCTTTGTATTTATACCTTGGCCGCACTCTATTCCACCGTGCGTTACGCAAACCGTACCGTCACGAGCGCAGACCGACACCATTGCATCGAATTCTCCAAAATATTCGAGAAAATACTTCATCGTCACTAAAGCAATCCCTTTTTTAATCCAGCGATTCTTAGTATTGAATATCTCAACGTTCCGTTTGCGCATCTCGAAATCAGCCGATTTCGACAAATCCTTTATCATGGATTCTAACGCGGCCCTATCCACGTCATTCATATTCGCCAATCTCACTTGTACCGGATCTTTTTTCAACTCTCTCGCTATGTGTTCCATCATATTTTCGATCATGGCTATTCCTTCTGAAGCCCCTGGTGCTCGACAAAACGTGTTTGACGGTATATCAGTTAGCACCTCGAATCCGTTGAACGTCCAACTATCGGTCGCATAACAGCCACTAACAATCAAAACGTTAATGAGTATAGACTAATTAAAAACTAAAGATGCCATTAAAATATAAACTAATAACATGTTTTCTCTTTTCGAAATTTGATTTCCTATTGAAGGAAAGATTATCCCTACTTTTTTCTAAAATCTAATTCATACAATTTTAGGAAGTAATCTTAATTGTTGCATTTAATCTGCGTAATTTTATTTAAATTAATATTAATATTATAATATTTATTCTTTATTGTCAAATTTTATGTAAATATCTTCCTGTGTTAAAAATCTTTTCAAAAATAGATAAAAAATTTGCCATTATATTTTAAAGTATGTAGAAACTAGCAGGCAAAAGGGTTAATTAACATTACGGTATTGATTATATTATTCACATTTAAAAAATGCTGTACCTTTATTTATAATACGTGTTGCATTGCTATAGGTATGCTTAATACGTACTTTTTCATGGGACCAACTGTCATGGGTGCTTGGGGATCGTTGAAATTACATCCGCTATTGCCCCAGTGTTTCGAGTTAAGATACTGAATAACTCCCTCGTCATCCACCCCGATCTCATATTCTTGGCGCGTAGAAAACCGTTTGCCCTGCGATTGCATATTGCTCTCTATCATCATAACGAATCGCGCTGGACGATTCAGTTTGTGACATGCTAACGCGCAGGCACACGCGATTTGCACACTGCGATTTACTTTCGCTCCATATCCACCGCCGAGTCGCCTCACGTAAACATTGATACTGCGAAAATTAATTTACGTTAAAATTAATTACGTTAATTTAAATTTATAAAGTACATTCTCGCCGATATTCTTCAGTTCCTTATAGGAAAGATAATAGTGTGCTCACTTTGATTCATTCTAATTTCTTACATTGGATAATCCGTTTTGTTACCTCCACAACACTGTCTTGTAGATTAATATTGAAATTTTAATATAAAATGTTAATCTAAATTATTATAGTTTAATTTTTTAGGGAAGAATGTAAGCAAGAGAATGCAAGCATTTGTGTGAATCACATATTTTGACACAATTCATGTACCTAAATCACGTCATCATTATTAGATCAATGATGCTTTCTCCGAGACAATCACGAGATTAATACATTACCTATTATTCTTAACACCAAGAACATTTGCAATAGATATTTGAATAAGATCCATCCATTGTGTCGAAGAATAGACGTCCATACCATCCTCCACGGGTATGCATACGCAGGACTGAGTTTCCATGGTGTAGTGATACTGACTGCCGCATCGAAAAACGCCCTTTATCACTTGTTTAGTATTTTCTCCTGTAAAATAATAGAAAACAATCCGCGTGTATCGATGTATTATTATTTTTATTATTTTTGGTAATCTAGAATCAATTTCTACCTTTCTTCGTTGCTGGAACGCTCATGCTATGCATGAATCTAGTATCATCCTGCGTGGCGAGCGCATCCTCAATGCTTATAATTGGTTTTCTTTTTAGAATATCGCTGTATTTAATTTCCACTAACTTGGCGGCCTCGATCGCTAAATTATGCGTCTCTGCGACGATTAAACCGACCGGCTGACCGGCATAGAGAACGGTCTTCTCGGCGAATAACAATTCATCATTTATCAAATTTCTCAGCCGACTAGCGGCCGAAATACACAAATTCACTCCCGGTACGTCCTTGGCTGTGAAGAACGCCACTACACCCTTCATAGCAAGTGCCTTGCTCGCATCTATACTGTCGATTTTGCCGTTACCGATTTCCGTAAGAACGAAAGCACAAAATACTTCTCTAGGACGTGGAGGCAGATCATTGCAATATTCAGCTTCGCCTGATGTTTTTTTTGATAGCATCTAACTTCGCTGTGGGTTTATTCACCGGCCACAATGTCTTATCCGTGTCGTAGTCCTGCGTACCTAGAGTGTCCATGTTTTTTCGTGCGCGATTAGGCTAATCAATTAAAATATTTCACGAATTTTTAAAAGTAGATTACTCTAATTTTAACGCATCTATATTTCTCTGCTTCTTTAATATCCAGATTATTTTATAAAATTAACAGCGAAATTTTTGTTTAAAAATCTCAAGATTTTAAAGCTTGCTCGGCTCGTAAATAAAATTAATATAAGTTGAACTTTTCAATTGTTAGAAGTAGGAGATTAAAAAAAGTAAACAAAATAAATTTTTATCTTCAAACACGTAAGAATACTTAAAGGATAAAGATATATTTTTGGAAATCTACTGGTCTGTATACTTGTACTTTATATATTATATATATACCTGAAGAGAGACCTCGCTGTAACACGAAACCTCCACTACGAAATCTGGGATTTACAATCTCTGGTTTGATGCTCAACACAAACTTGTAAAATAATCCTTCGGCAAGAGTTCTACGAAATTCCGGCGAATAGTCCGGCAACACATGGTCGGGATGTAGTTCATCATGCAATGTCCTCAAAGCGGACTTCAGCACCTGATTGTTTAGAATTGATTTACCTATCAACATAAGCTCCGTGTTTGTCGCGTGCAAGAAATGCTTGTTGATGCCTCCATAGATAATATTAGGCCTCTCCAGTACCTTCTCGTAAAATATTGCACACATATTTAACAAATTATCACGATAATATAATAAATATATATATAAATCTAAATAATTTCCTTACCGTGCCTCCACCGCAGAGTTTGAAGAGAAAGCCAGCGTTGACGTGAGCGTGAGCGTTCTGAGCTCTAGGCATGATCTTGTAGAATCTGTATTCGTACTCGTCGGGTAGCGGTGGCAAGATAACGCTATAGATGATCTTGTGGAACATGTTGAGTTTCAGAAACTCCAACAACGTCACACTCTGTTTGCGAGCGGGTGCCTCAAGGATATGTACTTGAGCACCGACAGTCTCTAATATCAAAAACATATCGGATGGAAATTCATTGTGCGCGTGCTTGATCATCAGGTTGCCGGCGATGCTGCCGATGTTTCGCACGGATACATTTGCGATCATGTCTACGTGCTCAGCTAATTGAGATAAATATTTAAATCTGTCTTCGAATGAGTACTTCTGGAAGGTCTCTATCACCATTGTAAGGGTTGTATTTCCGCCTAGGATCAAGAACTGATTGGTTTTTTGAATGTTACGCAAGTCTGAAATGTCGTTTATATCAATGTAGAGATCTTTTTTGCCTGTGCGATATACACCTGCAAAATTAGATTTTTATTCTTAGAGTTGTGTTAAAGTTCTTTGTGTTCTTTTAAAGTATTAAAGAAAATATTTGTATTTATCTAAACTTTTGAAAAATGGTATAAATTTAGTATCACTAGCGCTCTGTATAATGCGTATATAATTGCTAAAAATGACATTGAAATATTTGGAAATGAAGACTTCGTATAAGTTGGTATCAGTTAGTGACTGTATCGTTTAAATGGAGAAAAATTACCATGCGCAGTATTTCCTCCATTTAAAATATAAGTAGCATTCGGCTTCTGTCGAAATATTGCGAAGAGATCATGGATCGAGTAGACTTTGAAAAATTCCGCGTCTGTTAACTTTATGTCCAACGTTGGGTCGTCATGGGAAAGTTGCTTACCGCAGCAACTGTCGGCACATGGAATTCCGTATTTCGGGCAGGCTTTGATATTGTACAACTCCTGCGAGGTATATTTTATTATACTTACAACACAATGTAAATAATTTAGAAAGAAATTTTATATGTAGAGCACCAGTTGAATAGTAATAATTATTAAAGCAGCAAAATAAAACTCTTTCTGTGGGAATAAAATTAAGTTTTAAGACGAAATGTCACAATATAATATCTGCAATAAAGATATCTAAAAGTTGTCACACACGGTCACCTCAATGTCGTGAATATCCTTGATCATTGATGGAGGAGCGTCGATGGCAAATCCTTTGAACGCATCCAAAATCGGACGATACCCAGTACATCGGCAGATGTTGCCACCGAAGGAATTTTCGATTTGCTGCATAGATAACTTCTTATCATGAACGAGACTGTAAGTTATAAATAACATAGATATGCATTAATTAACACAGTCTTGTATATACAATTTTTTAGTACGAACGCAATTCTCTTTATGATATCTTTGCTTCAGCCAAATATCATAGTCACGTTGTATAATTCTATGTTAGAACGCAAAAAGTTCCAGGAAAATTTTAATTTTTTCGAGAAGCCTACATTCAAAATGTTATAATATTTCCTCATAAATTAATTAATTGCTTTGCTGGGTGCATACCTATATAAATTCATCACCATTCCGGGGGAACAATATCCACATTGCGAGCCATTTTTGTCAGCAAGCGCAGCTTGAATTGTATGATAACCGTCTCGCCTGTTACCTAAACCCTCGATCGTGCGAATGGCCCATCTGGGGCATTATTTGATACACAGACGTATTAAACTTAAATTAGTATTATAAGTATAAACTTGATAAGCTTGGAAGAATAAAAAGAATGGGTATATATAATTATAAAAAAGTTTAACGCATCGAAGAGCAATTTCTGATGTCAAAGATGACAGTTCCGTAACGCCATAACACGAATACTTATTACTTTCTTAAAAACAAAATTCGACTATGCAATTTTTTTGTTAATTTACGCATACCCGTCGCAGATCAGTATCGGTACAAGGCAGGAATTCACGGCCATTGTCTTGCCCTTGATTTCTACAGCCACAATACAGGCGCCGCAGCCACCCTCGTGGCACATCGCCTTTGTGCCGCGAAGTTTCGCATAATCGCGGATATAGACGTTGAGTGACGTGCCACTCGGTATGCATCCTGATACTGGAAACAATTTTGCAATCTTAAAGTCGACATGGAAGTTATAATTCTCTCTATATAATATTTGTATCGTTATTCTTTATTTCTAGAGCTCGCCGTCATAATTATAGTTTTTTAACCAAATATTATAATTTCTGTTGTAATATAATTAATTCTTTATGACTGAATGTGATTGTTTTTGTCGTTCTTGTTGATAAATTCTATAGTTTCCAAGATTATATTTAAATTTTTATAAAATACTTGACTTGTGGAATTTCTTTTTTATCGTAATCTAAATTATTTCGCTTTTTAATGAAAAATTTCTCATTTTCTTAATTATAAATTAAATATAAAGAGTACTTACCGGTATGCGGTACTCCATTGATCGTAAAATTAACACAGTCCCTTCTATGTTTGGAACTAAATACAATTTACAATTAGATTGGATATAATTTTGACATCGTTATATTGACTGAAGAAATGCAGATATTTCCTAAGAATTTTTTTGTCCATTTTTGTACTGGATGATATAATACAAATACTCGGTAGCTACAAGATGTACTTTAGGATTTTCGTTTTGAAATGAATCAAGATTTCGGACTTTAGAATAAGAATTTAAATTTATAACGAAATTTTGCTCTGGTCACTTGTTGCAACTACGTTGTAATAGTTTTCGTACATTATAAATTCTTAAATAAGCTTACACTATTTCTGTTTCCATTTTCACTGAGCAATCGTGTCGACGTGGTAGGATTACGACTCACTATTTCCGTTTAAACAGTGCTACTCGTTCTTATAGAATATAGACATGCCTTCTGAAAATAGAATATCGGTAAGACGATTATGATATATTAGGTATAACATCTTTTTTTACTGAAAGTCTATAATTATGCAACAATGTTGATAAGACTGCGCACAAAAGCACCAGTGTACAACAAAAGTTCACGAAACATTTTTAAAATTGCTTGTGAGTACATTTATAAACGGGTTTATAAATGTACTCACATTTATAAAAATGTAAAGGTAGATATATTAGTATATGTATAGGACAATATGATTTTTGCATGATGATTAAAGAAGACAATGATAAAAGAGTTATTTCGCGTTAAATCTGCGAATAAGAAAGTGTTTTTGTGTTCTTTTGATTACACACACATAAACATTTAAATATGTAATATGAAAAACATACTTAATATTAAGGAAAGATGTAGAAGAAAGTCCGGCAGTATCGACCCTCTAAGAAGTTTTCATTTTTTTGATCAGAACCTACACGATATTTATAAAGTATCTTTTGAGAAATGATTATTGTCTTCCAACCTATCAGTAAATTGAATTAAACACCCTTATATTTAAAGAATAAGAGTTTTATTGAGAAAATGACAAGTGTAAGAACAATCCGCAACACAAAAAGTGGCTGGCTTTATCGGACATAGTAAATTAAGCATGTTATACAGTGCAATAATCACAAATACATATATTGTTCTGAATATTCTGATACGTTAGCACAGGCTTCATGCACCCGATAATACATACCGATAACTGCTAGAATATATTTCTTTGCAGTTACGTAGTGACACCCGAGAATTTTACCAATGCAGCACACGTAATCAGTCAAACAAACATTCCGCAATATTACGAGCAAATCTGTATCGATATAATATTTTACATATGCTTATTCATATTTTTAAATATCGTATTGCTTTTAACACGCATTGATATGTTTTACATATGTTTTGTTATATCTTTAAACAACGTGTTATTTTTGCAATAAATTCTTGCTTACATTCTTAAAATTACATTTTTTTTCGCAGAATTCACAAATTGTATAGGTGCAATATTGTAATACCGCTTAATATTGTTGTACATCGTTAATCGTAGCCATGAAAGCGGAACATTTTAAAGGAGTCAGATATTATTGTTGAAATCTATGAGTGAAATCAACATTGTATGTTTCTACATTATTCCGCGAATTCTAGCTTTTCTTATTTTAATTATTTTGTCTAATTGTTCTTGTATCTTTGTTTTTTATTTCACTCTTTGGAAAATTGTAAAGTCTGTTAGTGAAGAAAATTTGATAATTCGCATTTCGATAATTTTGGATATATATACCTTATTGTTAGAATAATTTTTTTTTGCGTAAGGTTAACTTCTTCGTAAGAAACAATTTCGAAGGACTATAATAAGAATCTTATCATTACACGTGTCCCAAAAAATTAAGTGTATTTACATATTCTTATCAAATAATTGTAATATATTCCTCATTGCCATAATATCCCTAGTTTGCAGCTAAAATTGTGTTCTTATCGAGGTGAAGGTCCTTGGAATTACGTTGAAACATAACAAGAAGACAATGTTCATTCATACTGAGAATTATAAAACTGAGAAGGAACGTATATACATATACAAAATAATATATATAATGTCGTATAATTAATCCTCTTTATATTATTTTGAGCATTAAGTAAAATCCTGCGGTTTATATGTTAATAATAATAGTGTTTTGCGTGCGCGATAATAATATATTGAAGTTTATTCTGAATAAATAAACAAAATTAATTTGGTTGGCTCGTCAATACATAACTATAACTTCAACTAGAGGCCAATACGAGCTTAAGGCGATAAAATGACAGTAGGGGAAGTGTGTATAAAACGGCCCCCTTAAGGAATAAATTGATTTTACTTCTAAAGGAAACCATATTTGGATTCAAAATACCGTCAGAAGTTTTCATTGACATCTTTGTTAATTGAAAAAGTTGAATATAAGCATCCCCTAAATTTTAAAAATTAGTAGCAAACAAAAAACTGCAGACATGTTTTTTGGCCGTTTTACCCACACCCTATGGGTAAAACGGCCCCGGTATATAATTTTATTTCTATTTTATATGACTTTGTGATATACTTATTTTATATATTGTGATCTAAACTACAAAAAGGTAGGCTTACTTTAAAATAAATTTAGACGTAATTTGATAGGTAAATATTTACTTTTTACTTGCAAAAATCACAGATAACATTTTCTATTTCTGTGTTGGCGCACTCCTCATGCAACCATTTTCTACAGAAACTTGCAGCTTGTGTGTGCAGTGTGGAGGCAAGCATACCATGATCACATTGTTCTCGCGTGCCATGTTTATCACCTGCAGGGGCTAAATTCTGTACACGATACCCCAACAACTATCGGTGTCGTTGCGCAGGTTTTTCATATCGTATAAAAGCTGCGCAACGACACCGATAGTTGTTGGTATCGTGTACAGAATTTGGCCCCAGGTTCTTTGTGTGGGATACGTGCCCGTCAAGGATCAGTATAACTGGGTCCTCCTCTGAAGGTTTGCTGTGCTGCAGGAAATGCGTAAACCAATCTTTGAATAATTCCAACTTTATCCATCCAGATTTGTTTCCGAAGAAAATGGTTCCTGGAGGTGCCCCTTCAAACAGATATCTACATTGGTGTAAAACGGCCCTGGCCGTTTTACCCGCAAGTAAGATGGGCCGTTTTACCCACAATTGCAACTGTATCAACAAAGTCTAAACAAAATGTTTACTTAACCTTAAATAAAAAATATTTGAAAATATTCGGCTTACAGGATCACTACAGATATTTAAAAAAATATAAGCGACTAGGAACATCGCATGGGAAAGAGAGGAACACTTAATAAAGCTTGGACTTACCTTAGATCAGACGTAACGAAAGTAGGAAAATTGCGCAAAATTGCGTTTTGCGTCCGTACGAAGTTTGTTATTGATGCCAAAATGCACAAGGCACGTCTGTGACATGTGAGCAACCTAACCCACTGAGTCGCCAGACGGCAGCACTGTGTATTTCTGAGAAACTAGGGGGAGGCCGTTTTACTCGGCGGGGCCGTTTTATACACATTTCCCCTACTTTCTTTTTAAATAGTTTCTTTTAATTGATCTCACCGTGTATACGATAGACTCCTCAAAACAGGTTTTGAGTTTTACTAGAATCCTTCTCAGTTGATAGTGCTTGGTGAACTGAACGACCGGAATTGATCTGCTCGTTCGGAGTTTTTAGAATGTTTTCTTTTCCTTTCCCCTTTCTCTTATTCACTTTTGAATAGTGTTACGTTTGCCTTTCTCTATTACTAGATGCTTTATTTTTTAACATTTTTTTTGTATCTTTATTGTAAGTATATTTTTATTATGAATATTGGAATATATAGAAGAAAGTATTCGTCAAAATATATTTATTATGGGTGGTGACCACCCAGGTGTGGCCTCGGTGTATATTTCTTATCGCAAAAATTACAACTTTTGTTCATTGGGAGCACAAATTCGTGTTCTGCACTATACATATTTTTGAACAACACCTCGAAGATGTTTCATGAATTTTTACGTGCACATTAATTGGAATTATGAGACTGAATCCGTCTGGGTGGCGACCACCTAGGTATGGCCGGGGCGTATTAAAAAAAGAGGTGTGGCCTCGGAGGGGTAATAACCAATTATTTCAACACATTTATTATGTTTTATTATATGTTTAATCATATTCTTAAGCAACGTGTTATTTTTGCGATAATTTCTTACGCAATTCTTATGATTTTTTAAATGAGAAATTCAGAGATGAAATATTCCTTTCTGCATAACTGACAAATTACATAAATGCGATATTGTATAATATGGCTTAATATTGTTACAGTCGTAGACATGAAAGTGGAACATTTTAACGGGATCAAATACTACTGTTGAGATATTAAGTAAAATCAACATTGTATGTTTCTAGTTTCTACGTACTCCTGAATTCTATAAGCTTTGAATTGATTTCTTATACATAATAACATTAGTAACAGTTAAGAGGTTGTAAGGAGAATCAGAAATGTTAAGAATTGCATAGAATTTAAAACATAAACTCTTTTATTTGCTATCTAAATCTTCGGTATGCAAGTAGCCCATTTGCAGCATGTAATATACAGATATATGAAACTTTACTTACAATTAGTATTAGCATAAATTCGATAAGCTCGGAAGTGTTAAAAAAATGAGGTATAAATATAAAATAGTTTAACGCATCAAAAAGTAATTTTTGATGTGACAGATATGACAGATTCGTAACGCTATAAGACAAATTTTTATTATTTTGTTAATGATATTTAACTATGCAGTTTCTCTACTAATATCCGTCTCATATCCGTCGCAGATCAGTATCGATACAAGACAGGAATTCACGGCCATTATCCCGCCCTCAATTTCCGCAGTCACCCTCGCACATCGCTTTTGTGTCGCGGAATTTCGCATAATCGCGGACGTATAGACGTTGAGGGAGTGCTAGTTGGTATGCATCCTGATACTGTACATGATTTTGCAATCATGAAATCGACAAAGAAGTTATAACTCTCTTCATATAACATATATGTAAGAAAAACATAACGTACACGCGTAAAACAGCAAATTATATAATTGAAAGGAAGCGTACACATATACATACATACATATGATAAATTATACCAGCATTACCAGCCAAATAGCATTACGTACGAGTGTAAAAATTTAAAAAAAAAAAAAGAGACGTTTGGCATATTGTCTTTTCGCGTGTAACGCATCGTGGATAATGTAAATAACGTTATTTCCAACAAATTGAATGTCACAAGAGTGGCGCGCATGGTATGAAAAGAATTTTATTGCGGGAAGTTTTTTCATTTTACGGCAAAAACGGCTCGATGCACTTTACACGTTAATTAATTTTGCGAATCAAACTTTCTAGCGTGCTTCAGTCTCGTTTCATTCCATTGTTTCGTCCCTCTTTCTCATGCGCTTTAGACGCAAATAACGCAAAGAATGTGCTTGTATGCTAATAATCATTGTTGTAGATTCTCGGGAAAAAGGTAAAGAATTTATATTAAATTACAGTATTTACAACTTATTTTATACTATGTTATTATTAATATCAATTATACACTGCAGATATTGTTGTAATATTTTTCATATAGTTTATCAGTGGTGTTATAAGTGTGAAGAGCATTTATTAAAAATATTTACTATAAAACAGAAGTTAGATATATCTTATTGTTAGTTATGTTTAAAGCCTATCAACTAACTAAATTATCTTGGTCCCGTTATACCCTAAAATGTATCAACAAAAGATAGATAAATAAATTGTGTTATACAGAACCTCTAGACTTATTCTAGTTAGGATTAGAATACAATTAAAAAGACATACCTACAACAATAAGCATAATATTTAGTTTAAGCACCATTACAGTTCATTCTTGCTTTTACTCTCAAAGCACCATATTCTCCTTGCTGGTTAAACTGTTTAGAATTATACGTTCATTGGTGAATGGTGCATCTGTAACGTCATAAAAGATAAATATATAAGTACAGTACATATATATATGGATATTTCACTTATCGATCAGCGACTTCATTTCTTGGTTTTTCCGGGCGTTTCTTTCGGGAATTTTGAGATTGCTCGCTCGCGATGTACATCGAGGTTCTGTGTACATCGCGAGCGAGCAATCTCGAAATTCCCGAAAAAACGATAATCGATAAATTCTCGAAATTCCAAAAAAAACGCAAGAGATAAAATCGCTGATCGGTATCGAGGTTCCGTAGTAGCCTATGTTTTGCGCAAGGATGTAAGAGTAACTGTGCCAAAGTTGGTCCAGATCGGTCGAATAGTTTAAGAGTATGAAGAACATACAGACATACAGACATTCTATTTTATATCTAAAAAGATTAATTTCAATCTCAAATCGAACTTTTGCAACAGGCATTACAAAAAATATTGTAAGTATGTGGCATTTGCGGAAGACAACGAATTACGTTACATGAGAATAAGCAATCTCGAAATTCCCAAAAGAACGCCCGGGAAAACTAAAGGATAAAATCGGTAAATATAACAATATATATTATAAAAGAATTTCTACAGAGATGTGAATAAAGAGAAGGGGAGAAAGAGAGAGAGAGAGAGAGAGAGAGAGAGACCAGAGATCTTATATTTTACGGCAAAGGATGATTCACATTTATTGAAAAAAATTCACGAATTAAAGCAAGCCACAAAATTTTACGATTCCTCCTATATATTATCAACTTATAGATATCATACGAATATACTGTTTGCATCTATGCTCTTAAAACTTACCTAATTGGTACCATACATCCTTATTTCCCACTTCCGCCCTAGCGGAATTCAACGCGTTACGAATCGCGATCGGAATTACGCAACTCATGCAAAGTGGTGGTTCACCAGTTGCTGCAAAAAAAATTTTTAGAATTAATAGGCATTTGATTTTACAATTTTCTCAAATGTGGCATCTCCTATGTTGGCAGAATTTTTTATTTTAATTTAGGAAGAAATTAGCAAGATAAAATTGTAAATTTTTAATTCTTTGTAATTGTTAAATTTTTTTGTATTCCATTTATAGCACATTTTAATTAAATGGAATTACTAACACTACTGGTTAAGAAACTCTTCAAATCTCTTACGTGTGTTTTAAAATTCTCGCAAAGTGGAGATTATATCTAAAAACTTTCGTATGCGCTGTATGCGCACATAGGAAATACTCAGCTCTTGTTACATATTCATGTAGGAAATATTCAAGTTTTGTTTTTGATTATAAATGGAGATTCGAGAACGAAAGGATTCATAGAATTTCAGATCTCACCTTTTGAACGAAGAACACCAAATGTGTTGACCGAGTTCTTAAGCAAGGTTATGCGGAAGTCCTCAGGAATATCCTTAACTCCTGGCGGTTTATAATTCTACGAAAATAGGATACTTTCAATAATTAATTTATTCATTTATGTACCTGTCGATGAATATATTTTATCAGTGAAACGAAGCAATTATATCTTGGTGTTATTAGCTTTATTAAAACCGAATGGAGATAACGTACCCAGGTTCTGTCATTCGTTAATACTCCTGTTTTAGGATCGTACACTAGATCTTCAGAAGTCCAGTATCCTATTCCCATCACGAAAGCTCCCTCCACCTGACCGATGTCGATCTCCGGATTCAAGCTTATCCCGGCATCTTCCATCAAATCAACCCTCCTGATAATATGCTGGCCGGTTAACAGATCGATCTCAACTTCAGCAATGGTAACACCGTAAATGGAGTAAGGCTTGAGCGTGTCATCCTGCGTGGGCGCGTACCTGTAGGGGTAAGTGTGATACATCATAATATTCATAATTAATGGAACAGAAAAAACCAAATTGAAATAATTATGGTACCGATATTGTTCAAGTTCATTCAGAAAGTGCAGATGAGGTATTTAAGCTGCATAATTTATCACAAACTATTAATTCTGACAAAAATATTGTGATAATTATTTTTTTCGAATAAAAAAGTAGGATATTTTTGGAAAGATGTCAAAGTGTTCGATGATATAATATTTGCGTGGTATATAGTGTAGATACTATTGTTGTGTTAAATGCGATTTAATAATGCTTACATATGACGCGCGCATAAATCAACATCTTTTAGATACGCAGCAAAAACGAGTTCCTGCCAGCTTGGCTTCTTCAAATCTTTTTTTATCGGCTCGAGTCTCTTCAGGATTTCTTTGCAGGCCTGAATCGTGGCCTAAAATCAATACAACAATCGTTTTTATTTATCAATTCATTATGCATGCATCGCGTTATTTTATTTTTATCTTCCGAAGCGTTGGAGGCGGATTAAATTGTGTGTTCTTACATATGCACTGGACTCGCTAGTAATACTGCCTCCGGTAACCGAATTATTGGGTGTCACTATATTATTAGTTGGTTTGACGGTGACTAAACTTAGATCGATACCTAAAGTGTAAGCCGCCACTTGTGCAACCTAAAAAAAAATATATTATTTTTATATAAATAGAAATAAAATACAAGCAACTAATTAATTATTTGATAAAAGTAGGTGACTTAAAAAAAGTCTACAGCGGCTCTCGATATAAAATTACGAACGTCTATAAAATTTGAAATTTAATACTCTTTTGATTCCATTTAATTGTGTTTAAGGAATTTATTAATTATCATGTAAATAACTTAAAAAAATTTTATTGAAATTAATAAGATAAATTAGGAAATAAACTTCATTTACAACGTACCTTGGTATTTATACCTTGGCCGCATTCAATGCCACCGTGCGTCACACAAACCGTACCATCGCGAGCGCAGACGGACACCATAGCATTGAACTGACCGAAATATCCGAATGGATATTTCATTGGTACTAGGGCGATGCCCTTTTTCTTCCAGCGATTCTCATTGTTGAATGTCTCAACGGCCCGCTTCCGTATCTCGTAATCGGCCGATTTCGACAAATCCTTTATCATGGGTTCTAACGCAGCCTTATCCACGTCGTTCATATTCGCCAATCTGACCTTTAGCGGATCCTTTTTCGTCACTTTCGCGATGTGTTCCATTAGATTTTCAGTCATGGCCACTCCTTCCGTGGATCCTGGCGCTCGACAGTATGTGTTTGACGGTAAATCGGTTCGTACTTCGTATCCATTGAGGGTCCAATTGTCGCTAATGTAACAACTGTAAATAATTGATAATAATTGTTAACGCATATGAAAGTTAATAAAAAGCGATTAATTAAATCGCTTAATAAATTATTATTACACTAAAATTTTATGCATATATTATATACATATATGTATATTATTCTTTACTGATTTTATCATTGTATTTTCAATACATACCTTCCGATATGATGTATTACAACAAATGCGTGAGGATCGTTGAAGTTTAGGCCGCAGTTGCCCCAATGTTTCGAATCGAGATATTGAATAACTCCCTCGTCGTCTATCCCGACTTCGTATTCTTGGCGCGTAGCAACTCTTTTGCCCTGCGATTGCATATTGCTCTCGATAGTCGTGATGAATCGCGCTGGGCGATTCAATTTGTGACACACCAACGCGCAGGTACATGAGATTAACGCGTTTCGCGAGATTTTCGCACCGTATCCACCGCCAATTCGCCTCACGTAGACATTGATACTACGATGGAAATTAAATTCACGCGATTATTACGCTAATTTAATTTTACAAATGTAAAATGTATTTCCGGCAATCTCTTTTAATTAATTAATTTTTTTTTTTTAGAAAAGATAGAAGCATGCCTACTTTAATTAATTTTAATTTTACACTGAATAATTTGAATTTATTAACTTCACCACAACGTCCGGTAGATTAATATTACATTTTTTATAATATGAAAGTTCAGTATACGTTATTGTACTTATTGTAGCTCAGTTTTTTTAGGAGAACGTGAGCATGTACTTCGGCACAACTTGTGTAAAGTTATAACTGTCAGATTAATAAGCACTTTCTCCGAGACAATTGCGAGAGATTAATAAATTACCTATTATTCTTAACACCAAGAACATTCGCAATCGATACTTGAATGAGATCTGGCCATTGCGATGTTGGATAGACGTCCATACCGTCCTCCACAGGAATGCATACGCAGGACTGAGTTTCCATGGGGTAGTGATATTGGGCGCCGCAATTGAAAACGCCTTTTATCGTTTGTTTAACATTCTTTCCTATAAAATAACAGGAAAAGTTTAGAAGAAGAATGCTATTATTTTACTATAGTATTTCTACACAATTCTCTCTCCGAATTGGCAGCAGTACTTTATATAATTTCGTATTAACAATGCAGATAATATAAATTCCTCAAGTTATATTTGCAGTTGTTTTTATTCTTTTTGTTTAACGATTGCATAGTTGCTAGTTTTCAATTCAATCTTCTAATCTCGAGTATTAATTTCTCTACCTTTCTTTTTCGCTGGAACGCTCATGCTATGCATGAATCTGGTATCATCCTTCGTGGCGAGCGCATCCTCAACGGTTATCACTGGCTTCCTCTTCAGAGTCTCGGTGTATTTGATCTCCACTAATTGTGCGGCTTCATTGGCCAGATTATGCGTCTCGGCGACGATCACGCCGACCGGCTGACCGGCACAGAGTACTTCCTTCTCGGCGAACAACAACTCGTCATTTATCAACATCATCAACTGACTGTCAGCCGAGATGCACAAATTCTTGCCGGGTACGTCCTTGGCTGTGAAGAACGCGACTACACCCTTCATAGCAAGTGCCTTGCTCGCATCTATGCTGTCTATCTTGCCGTTAGCGACTTTCGTAAGTACGAAAGCGCAGAATACTTCTCCAGGATACGGTGGCAGATCATTGCAATACTGAGCCTCGCCCGATGTTTGCTGGATCGCCTGTAACTTTACTGTAGGCTTGTTCACCGGCCATGTATTTTTGTCTGTGTCATAGTCTTGCGTGCCTGTGATCGGGTTTTTTTCGGTTAAGAAAATCAGTCAAAGTATCTTACAATTTTTTAAAAGCAAACCAGATATATTTTTCAATTTTCAAATTTGTTTAATTTTTTTAGAAAATAAAACAAATTTGAATCCTCGAGAACGTAGAAATACTTAAAGAACGGTGATATATTCTTAGAAATTTGGCGATTACTTTATACCTGAAGAGAGATCTCGTTTTAATAGGGAGCCTCCACTGCGAAGTTTTGAATTCAGATTCTCCGGTTTGATGCTCAACACAAATTTATAGAATAATCCTTCGGCAAGAGTCTTCCGAAATTCCGGCGAATAATCCGGTAGCACATGATCCGGTTGCAGCTCGTTATTCAACGTTTCCAAGGCTGTCTTCAGCACTTGCCTGTCGAGGATAGATTTACCCACCAGCAGTTGCTCTGTGTTTTTTGCGTGCAAAAAATGCTCATTGATGCCACCGAAGATGATGTTGGGCTTCTCCAGCACCTTCTCGTGAAATATTGCAAACGTGCTGAGCGAGTGATTAATGATAGTGTAATATGAATAATTCGAAAGGATTCCGTTACCTTGCCGCCGCCGTCGAATTTGAAAAGGAAGCCGGCGTTGATGTGAGCGTGGGCGTTCTGGGCTCTAGGCATGATCTTGTAGGATCTGTATTCGTAATCGTCGGATAGTGCCGGCAACACCACGCTATAGATAATCTTGTGATTCATATCTGTCTTCAAGAAATCCTGCAACATCATGCTCTTCTTTACGCCCGGTGCCTCGAGGATATGTATTTGAGTACCGGCCGTCTCCAGCATCAAGAACAAATCGGACGGGAACTCGTGGTGCGCGTGCTTGATCATCAGATTGCCGGCGATGCTGCCGATGTTACGAACGGGCACGCTGGCGATCACATCGATATGACCGGCCAGGTGATGCAGGTACTTGAATCCGGTCTCGGACGAATACTTTTGAAAGGTCTCCATTGCCGTGGTGAGGGATATGCTTCCGCCCAGGGTCAGCGATTCGTTAGTTTTTTCGATGCGACGCAAGTCCGGGATGTCGTTTATATCGATGCGAAGGTCGTTTTTGCCCGCCCGATAAACACCTGCAGGATTATGTTCTCAGTATTGTGCATTTTTTTTTTATTTACATCTGCAACTAGTGTTATTATTCAATATTGATTTCTCGTTGATTGAAATTAACGAAAATTCTGAAATTTTATTTTAATACCGCGTGTTTGGCATCGCGAGGTCGGTATTATTCAAGAGGATGGATTATTTATTAAGTTAAAAAAATGAATGTACAGGATGTTTTATATCTACCGTATCATTTTCCAATAATACATTAAATGGTTGAAAAAATGATGTGGTAAAACACATTTTATATTGGCTCTGTATTTAGAAACCAAAAATGTATACTTTTTTATTTAATATTTAAATTTATTTCAATATTTTTTATATTTATTTTTATTTTATATTTAAATCAAAGTCCTCGGCATGAAAAATAAATATTGATTTTTATTATAGATAAAAAACATTTATTTGTTTAAATTTCTAAAAAAAAGCTATATAAAAGAGCGTTATTAATTATATATTATAATATATTACAAATGCTTTGTCAAGTTATATTATTTTCGGAAGAACTTTAATAGATCTATAAAAGTTATCAAATTGTCATACATTTTATACTATTTGTATCAATATTTTGTTTCTATATCGTGCAAGTGGGAGGCAAATTACCATGTGCTGTATTTCCGCCGTTTAATATATACGTTGCATCCGGTTTCTCTTTAAACACCGCAAATAGATTTTCGATCGAATAAACTTTATAGAATTCCGCGTCCGCCAACTTTATATCCAATGTTCCCGTATTTCCATCTGTGACATGTCTATCGGCGCAGTTGCCTTTGCATGGCATTCCGTTCTTCGGGCAGGTTTTGATTTTGTAGATCTCCTGTGAAGTTCATTATTTTATTTATGACGACATTTTATAGACGATACGAGAAGAAGTGTTCCATAATATCAATAAAGTAATAGCTATTATATTGTACACGTAAAATAGAATTCTGTATGAAAGCAGGATAAAATTTTAGTAATAATTTTGGAAATACAAAAAAATGAGACTTTTGCATATAATATAAAATATTTCACGCGAGCACCTCAATATCGCGAATATCCTTCACCAGTGATGCGGGTGCATCGCTGGCAAATCCCTTGAACGCGTCCAAAATCGGGCGATAGCCTGTACACCGACAGATGTTACTACCGAAGGAATTTTCAATTTCCTGCATAGTTAATTTCTTGTTCTGCACAAGGCTGAAAATCACAATAATAAAGTGCATACATGTCAATTTTATTTACATGCTCTTAGGCCTATGCGACATTAATGTGTAAAATATGTTAACTTCCGCACATCATTATTCATGCATGTAGTTTAAATTTATGGTTTGTTTATACATTATTTGATGATTTTTTTGACTAATGATTTATTTGTTAATTCTTCTCAGATATTATGAGTTGCTTGGTAAAAATTTACTCTACAATGCCAACAATTTCAAAAAAAGTTTCTACATCTGAGATTGTCTTTTATTTCTTTAATGTGCAATTTTAATTAATTTCTTTACCGCACATACCTGTAAAGATTCATTACCATGCCAGGAGAGCAATATCCGCATTGCGAGCCATTTTTCCCGGCAAGTGCAGCTTGAATCGAGTGATAACCATCTCGTTTATTTCCTATACCCTCGATCGTGTGAATCGTCCATCTGCGAATTTGTTTGTGGATACGGACATCATATAATATACTAATATAATTCTAATAAAGTTAAAAAAGGTAAAAAATAAATTGATAGAAAGAAGTTTAACGTATTAAAGATCTTTTCAAAAACATGTAACGTCA
Source organism: Leptothorax acervorum (assembly GCA_035220615.1). NCBI lineage: Eukaryota > Metazoa > Arthropoda > Insecta > Hymenoptera > Formicidae > Leptothorax > Leptothorax acervorum. The sequence goes on from JASTWQ010000006.1 coordinate 1,917,174, forward strand.
TAAAATAAATCTTTATCGATCTTTAGCGTGAAACTTGAATGTAACTTCTCGATTGATTCACGCATACCCGTCGCAGATTAATATCGGCACGAGGCAGGAATTCACAGCCATTGTCTCGCCCTTGATTTCCGCAGCCACGATACAGGCGCCGCAGCCACCCTCGTGGCACATAGCTTTTGTGCCGCGGAGTTTTGCATAGTCGCGAATGTAGACGTTGAGGGACGTGTCGGCCGGAATGTCCCCCGATACTAGAAACGATACGGCCATTGTAAAATCGAAATGATAGTTATAATTCATAAAACGCGGAGCACATTGTATTGACTTTAATTTTGCGATATTTCAAAAGTCCACCATTATAATTAAATCTTATACAATTGAATGTTAAAGCTTCTACCTTCACAATTAAATTTTCGTAACTGAATATAATGGTTTCTACCGACGTAACTATAATGTTTTCCCGTTATATACGTATATTATTTGCACGTAATTAAATTCTGTAATTTCTATGGTTGTGTAATTAGAATTACTTATTTTGCTGTTTAATAGAATCGCGTCTTTTCGTCTTTAATATATATTATCTATAATATTGGAGAATACATACTCGTGTGTGATATTCCATTTATGGTAAAATTAATGGATTTTCCGGTCTCCCTGCAACGAAGCGCATATTAGATTACATGGAACATTAACATTATTATCAATCGAGGAAGTATAGATGGATATGTGATAGCCTGATGTGATAGGATATATAAGAATTCTTTTTGTTTACCTTTTTTTTATAATATAATAAGTTAGATAAATACGTTAATAGTTGTCCATCTTAGAACTTTTATCGTGAAATATATATCAAGTGTGCTTCTTCGGAAATTGATAATAAAGCTGTGCACAGATTTTAATTTATTACGTCCGTGCGAACGCATAATGTATAAGTTGGCGTGTATTATGAATTCTTTATAGCGATAATGAAAACTTACATTATCGTCGGCATCGTTTGTCAAATTGTGCCAAAGCACGCACTGGTAATCCTTCGTCCACCAATATATACACGAGTCTTATCAGATATATCTACGCCTTTTGAAATACGAAAAAATGATAATTATCAGATATCATAATTTCTTTTCGCTTATTTGCACGAAGCAACGATTATAGCAGCGACGATGATAAGATCGTGCAAGCCAAATGCCGATGCACAATTCTCGAAATTGATTGTAAATAAGCTCATAGATATGCATTTATTTGAATGTTAGCACAGGTATATGGAGCGAAATGATTTTTACATGGCCATTGAATGAGAAAGTCATGACATTTTACATTGTGCGCGTATGCGTGTGATGAATAATTGAAATCTTCACCAATCACTACTATCCCATCAATAAGTATGAATTATCTAGTATGCGGCAGTAGAACGAGTAGATGTGTTTCTGCCTTGAATATAAATTCATTATAAAAAGACGATATCATTAAGTGGGAGTCGTATTTTTATTGCTTGACATTTTCTCGTTGTTGAAAAAAAATTTCACTGTTTACATCGCGTCGGGAGCAAGATTCTTTCATGTATCAGCTATTTCGGGACAAATTGTAAGATTTGTAGGTATAAAAACAAGTATGATATAACGTTATTGCTTACGTAGATAATATATTGCGTATAAGTATCACGCAACACATCTCCCATTTAAGCAGCTATATTATTGTTGCCTAAATATTACACGTATTACAAAATCGGTATTCCTATTTTTTTTACTATATTTTTACATCGTGTCTCTTTATAAAGTTTAAGCTACCATAAGACCGAGAGACTTTTGATAGTTATTTATTGCCGGGAACCGCGGATCAACACGCGAGATTAAATCGACACAGGAGGATAAAAATTTCAACACACAGAAGGATGAAAATATTAATGAGAACTTGTTGCCCGAAGCCATAGACTTACGCAGCATTATGTGAGATTAATCCACAGGAGAGAGATAGAAAAACGATTTTACAAGATTGCAATGCAATTATGAGTATGATTTAATACTGTGTAGCAATTTTTAAATCATTATGCATGTAGTCATCGCGTAGTTTCTCGCACAAGAGAAGAAAAGTTTAAAATAATACACATATATGTTTCATGTAAGTATATACGAGGACAATATACTCTTCCTTTCTATATATGTCGTAATAAAAATACGAGTCCCACTTAATGTCACATTGATATCGTCTTTTTTATAACAAATTTGCATTTAAAGCAGAAATACATTTCTCGTTTTAGTGGCGCATACTAGATAATTCATCTTTATTTATGTGACTGGTGAAGATTTTCAATTATTCATTACGTGCATACGCGCACAATGTAAAATATCATGACTTTTTCATTCAGTAGCCATAAAAAAATTATATTACAATAATTAAATAATAGAGATTATCAGAAAAAGCGGCAGAAAAACGAAAATCTGAGAAATAAAAGAACATAACACTAAAATCAAGGTAAATAAAAAAGTCAATAAGAAAGAATCAAGTCAAATATCTGATCATATCGCAATGCGACCGCTTAGTTACGTATAGCATAACGTTTCTTAAAGACAAGAAATAGGAAATTACAGAATGATGGAACTGTCGAAAATTCACAGATATTGTGCATAGCAAGTAGAAGAATTTTTAGAAACTGGGAATGAAGATTGAAGGGAGGAATATACATGAAGAAGAATAGATATCTGAAATAGAAGATTTCGTAGCATGCGCATGGCATGACGGCCGAGTAATTTTCTCGATGTGAATCTATGTAACACAATAGAATATGCGATCTAACAAGTTTACATAATCATGCTTGTTGTTATTCCCTATACTTGTGAGATGTCTAATCCATCACGAAATTTATGTGCCAAGATCGTATGATGAATGGTTGCCGATGTCGTTAAATTTTTATTTCCTAGTAACAATATAATGCTCGATCGTTTTACCTCTTTTGAACAATGATTTAATGCTCGTTTTTGTCATCGCGCGAATCATCATTAGCGAAGAACCTTGTTTTGCACCCTCCTTATTTAGCGCGTCGTATATATGTAATTACATTTCGTAGCACTAATGTATTCAGATTCATGAATAACGTGGTTATTATGCGCGGAAGTACTACGCCAAAGATCATAACGCTGACAGATGCTGATAACTCACATCCGCGCACGACGTTTAATCTCTCGACTGTGCAATTTTGTAACGTAATCGTAACTAAGCATCAATGTTTAAGCGCGCTACAAGGAGCGTGATTTAAAGTGGATCCGTGGAAGTTTATTTTGCGATACGTTACGTAATCTTAATCTGAGAAGTCGGAAATTGATTTTACAATGTATTGCTCTTTATGCATTTCTTAAGGTCCGAATTAATAGACGTTTCTCAGTTGTCAAGATCAGTCTGTCTTTATCTCGCGTATATCGTTTTACCATACGCGAGACAAAGACAGACTGATCTTGATAACTGAGAAACGTCTATTAATTCGGACCTTAGACTATTTTGTGAAAATAGGATTTATTGGAGCTATGAGGGATTTGAATTCAATAAAATATTTTCTTTAATTGGGGAAAGAGAGAGAATTAAGATTTCCTTGTAATTATTATGTTAAAATGATATATACATAATTATTGGTTATTTCAGTTATTTATTATTAAAATTTTTATAAAAAGGTTTTAAGTCAGTCTTTGATAAAAATGTATACTGTATTCATTTAATTAACTTTCGCAATTATGCAACTTTAATTTATTTTAATTCCTCTGTTGTTTCATATAGAAAACAATGTTAGACAAGACAATTTTACGAAGAGCCGAAGACAATCAATCACTTATCTTCTATTTTTTTAACTCAAAAATAAAGAAGACAATTGTTTCTCGTAACAATGTTTTTTTCTTCATTTTATCGCTACAACAAAATGTAGGAAATATTCTGATTGCATTCGCTCAATATTTTATCGGTTCTTTTTTATCTTGTACGAACTGGGTGCATACATATATAGACACGAGCGTTAAGTGATTAAACTGTATAAAAAAAATCATACCGGTATACCGACTATTTCAATATTTGATGCTAAAAATATAGAAAGAGTATTTATATAGGTATATATATACCGAAATATAAATTCGCTGAAATTACACCAATTTCTGTTTTTGATAGCTATTTTCTAACGGAAACGCTGTGGCGAGATAAAAGAAGATATAAGAGAGAAATATCAGAAAGCTGTCAAAAAAGGCAGGAAATAAACTGGAACGAAGACGTACGTATCATAGATTATATATTTTATTATCCGGACAGTTCAAAGAGACGATTGCATTTAATGTGAAAATAACGCTTTTTTTATCTACACTGTCATTAAACTGTTTTGTTGATGTTATTCTGGTTTTTTATAATAGTATTTTATACTGATACGGTTGCACACTTCGTGGCAAATATCGACGTTTTTGTCCTGAATTATACTCGAGCAGTCGATTTCGCATATGACTTCTCTTGCTCGACGATTCTAATATTTCTCTTACCGTAAACCGAAAGCGTAGATAACATGTATCGACTTTAATCTTAGCACGATGATGCGAAGTGTCATCGTGAGCAGTTATCTTAGAATTTTCTGTGAAATATGAATGTTACATAACGGAAGAAGATGAAGTATTATGAAAATAAAGAAGTGTCGATGGAGATAGAATAAATATTAATGAAGAAGCAAATACGTAGGATCATTTCTTTTTTCATTGATTATGAATTCATTGATATTTTGTTATTACTTTGTTATTGATGACAATTATATTAAACGTTTATTTCGAGGGGCGCAAGCGTTACTTTGAGAATCTCATTGACGTGAGAAAGAATCAATAACTATATCTTTTGTATAAATTTGTAAGATTAAACTGCGTTTATTCAAATGACTTGTATATTTTCTCATGCGTTGATTGTTTAAAGACCGTTTAAGAAAATGCAGATGTCATGTAAGAGACAAGAAATCGGATGTTTTCTACTCATGTAACATATATTCAATAATGTTGCTGATGTCAAAAATTGCTGATGTCATCGTTATGCAATAGGATGATACAAAGGTGTAACTACGTTTATGTTCTTTTGCATCTTTTTATCTCACGCAAGCAAACTTCGTGATAAAGCAGTAATATACACACAGATATGAAAGATAAAAATAGTTGCGAAGGATTTGAACGTTACAAGGCAGTTTATATGTCACTGTTAATTGTACGAACTCTTCCGCAAACGGAACTTTGTTTAAATTTTTTTACGTCTTATCATGGAAGCGATTCTTATAATGAAGAAACAGTCGAAGAGAATAGAGATAAGAACAGAACGAAGAAAGAATGTCTTGAATAATGTCGCATTAAAATTGCACAGCATAACATTAAAAGGCCTGACACCGTCACAATGAGGATCAAGTAACTTTATTAAAACTGCCTGCTGCAGCGAAAGTAGTTCGCTCGCACATTCCTTCCGTGCAGCACGAACGATATACTTATCACTTTACAAAACTGTGAAAAATGCTGTTTCTTTAAACAAGCTCAATATTACAATTTTACACGTCAAAATTATTACACGTTATAATTTCGCTGAATTCTCGCGAAGGTTGTCTCATAATTGTCGAGAACCCGACGAAATTATTACGTTCTCCGTCCTCAATCGTGACGTTAACAACCTTGTGAGGCGATCGAGCATGGTAAAGAGTTGCACATAGAGAAAGCGTCGGGATAATTATTTGTCATTTGACCTACCGCAAATTACTACTGGCGGTCGTACCCATAACCGAGCCGCGATAGCTGGTGATGGTCCAGATAGGCGACGGTCACGTCTCCGATTAATTCTGCGGAGATGATTCAAGGCTAATTTGATTAACAAGAACCGTACGGATATGGTAGTTCTGCCGGAGCCGAGCTGGTAGCGCGAGCGAACGTGATAGTCGACGGGATCTTTCGGACTTGTCCGCTGATCCTACACTCCGCTCGTATTTATAACCGCGCTACATATAATAGTTTTCGTGCATGTGCCCCCTCCATATCAAAATAGTAGGAGTGCGGTGATTATCGTGTCATACGGGACATTTCAATTATATTGGATTACGCGCGTCTAATCGTCGCGTTTCAGAGCGCTCTCGCGTATCCAAAAGGGAAAGGGAGAAAAGGGCGTACCGCGTAAGTGTAACGTTGCCGATTTTGTCTCGCTCTCGAGCCGCTCGAGCGATCGCGCGCGGATTGTAACTAAGTACGAAGATTCAATCGCAGATGAGTCACAAGTGTTAATTGCCCTCGCATGCATAAGTGCAGTCAATTGTTCTCGTCTATTTTCAAACGTGTCACGGCTGCGTTTAGGTGATCCAACCGTTGCGCAGTATACAAAAATATTATTTTTTAACACCATTACGGCAGACAATGATGGCCATTAGGTATATTATATTATAATTATATGCCAACGATATATTATAATCAATGTGCCAACGCACGCAACGTGTTGTTCTTATAGAGCTTATCTTAATTAATCTTGACACTATCTGCGACGTTTGTAACATACGTTGCATATACTGATTTAAAGTACTTGGGAAATAATTACTCAGCAATGGGTATTTAATATAGATATACATATATAAGTAAATTTATTCTTCTTTATTTTTATCTTAAGGCAAAATTTAATTAAATTGTTCAACGGTATTAATTTTAAATGAAAGCATATAAGTATATAAATGGCATATATTATTAATGTGCAAAGCTATCGATAAACGATAATTAATTGGTTAGAAAATGAAATATGCGCATTTTCTTGTTATATATATTTTTATACATTTATAGCATGTCTTCTTAAAAATACATTTTTAAAAATTATGTTACAATTACATGATTATATATACCTATTAGGTATTTTGTATGATTTTATGGACTAAATTCTAAAATGCAGATTCCATGATTCTTAGCGTCAAAGTTTCTGGACTTATATTGACAAGCAATAATTACACGCACAGATTAATCTCGCCTAAGCTGTTTTATTTTTGGCACGTGTTACAGGATAAATACGCGCTTGATGAGGTTCGAAAGGAGAGAACTCGTTACACGCGTCAAACTTGTTTAATTAATGTTCCCGCGGCGATTAACGACGCTTCTACGCGCGTTTCTTCGCGGTGCATGCGTATGTCGTGAAGACGGTTCCCTCTCAGTCACCTCTTGCCATTTCACGGGATAGGCTAATCGGTGGCCCTTGTTCCACGTGTAGAGCTCCTAAAACGAAATGGATGTTCGAACGCGATACGATAGAATGGTGAGAGTATACACTATCGGTTAAGCACGTACCTTAGTCTTATGATTATAGCTGACTGCCGTGGTCTTGTGGTACGGGTTCGTGAACGACAAGTTTACATCCAGCGTTGTATTTTTGTAGAGATCGTAGGCGAATCTGAGAATTCAGTCGAGTCCGCGGGTAATAATGATAATTTTCAGGTCAGAAAAGATTAAGCAATACGAACATATATAGCACAGCTATTCCATGGCTATTCATGGATACGTCTTGAATATATGTATAATAAAGATAAGATATAATATAGTGGCAAAGATTAAAAGAGATATTAAGGATATTGGGAAACACTGAAAGTCCAAGTATCCAAGAATTTCTACGGGATGTTTGTGTTTTATATCGTAACTTTAACAGCAATTTGTCTCATTCGCGTTACCGTATTTCCATAGTATCGTCGGTGAGGCTGCGTACAGCGTAAAGCACGCCTCCCGCGATAAACATCTCCCCGAATCGACGGTGATCGATACTGATATTCCACGCGTACTGAATCTGCATTTCAATTGGATCCATTTTCACCACTACGGTATTTTTACCACCGCTGCAATTGGGTGATAATGGGTAAATGGCCCATAAACCTGCAGAAACACGCCGCGCATATTACATATCATATTTTATGTATAACGTTTTCATTTGTAATATCCAATTCCGCGTGAAAATGTACTAAATATTTTAATTTAATTATTCCTCTTTAATTTATAACGAACATTCTGCCTGACGCTCGTTTTACCGTTTTCGTCTACGTTAATATCCGTGTAGGTGAAATTGCGCGCGTAGAGATAGTTCTGGCCGTCGACCTCCAAGCACGGAAGCGTACGCTCGCATTTGGGGGAGAACTGGGTGCATAGACGGTGATCCGAGAGATCGTATCGAAGGACCGACGGTTGATTAACGGGATTATAGAAAAACGACTTGTCGTAAACTACGTGTCCATTACCCTAGAAGAGAACGTCGACGGAGCGGATTAAATTCTCACTTCAAGCTCCTTCTCGTTGACGTCAAAAATTTTCTAAAGCAAATACGTCCATGCTCTTATTTTATCGTTATTTTACAGCTACTTAAAACTCTTCCGGAGTTATGTGACTATAACACTGTGCGACAGGCCAAAAAGGGATGCGAAAAATCTACAAAGAAAATGGAAAGATTTTGTACCCCAGAACCCCAGAACACGTTCTTAAAGGGATTTCGCTAGGTTAGCGCATTTAAGCCTAGATCTTACACTATGTAAGAGAGGCAGAATTTAGCTAATCGAAAATTGATTAAAATAAGCCCCGAAACTTCATACCCGGGATTTTTTTGGGGGGCGAGGAAGCTATTTTTGGTATCCGTTTTGATCGATTAGATATTTTAGGCTGCGTTCATTCACTGCCAGTATCTACTGAAAATCTATATAGCGTGCATGATGTGAACTATATAGATTTCTAGTACCGGCAGTGAATGGACGCAGTACTGCGAAAATCTATAGTTTACGTTATGTACGTTATAGATTTTCAGTACTGAAAACGTAGCAAAAGCATTGCATTTTTACACTTATTTTTACAATCTCGTATCACTTCACGGTTAAATATTTGTAATATGTAGTAACTTCTCTTTAACGTTTTTAAGGCTGCTACAAATATAGTTTATTACGTCTGAAAGTTTAGTACTAAAAATCTATATATAACGTGCATGACATGTGTAAACTATATATAGATTTGTAGTACCGGCAGTAAATATCGGAACACAGCCTTGAAAACGTTAAAGAGAAGTTACTACATATTACAACTATTTGGCCGTGAAGTGATACGAGATTGTAAAAATGAGTGATTCGGTAAAACTGCGATGCTTTTGCTACGTTTTCAGTACTGAAAATCTATAACGTGCATAACGTAAACTATAGATTTTCGCAGTACTGCGTCCATTCACTGCTGATACTGGAAATCTATATAGTTTACATCATGCACGCTATATAGATTTTCAGTACTGGCATTGGATGAACGCAGCCTGAAATGTCTAAACGATCAAAACAGATACCAAAAATACCTTCCTCGCCCCCCCCCCCCCCAACAAAAACAACCCGGTATGAAGTTTTGGGGCCTATTTTAATCACTTTTCGCTTAGCTAAGTTCTGCCTCTTGTATAACATAGTGTAAGAGGCTTAAATGCGCTAACCTAGCGAGATCACTTTAAAAACGTGTTCTGGGGCACAAAATCTTTCCATCTTTCTTTTATAGATTTTCCATCCCTTTCGAAAAAGTTTATTTTTGTCGCACAGTGATAATTATAGGCATCTCGCTGTCTGTTGTTCTTAAGCTGCCGACCTGGAAAGGAAGGGGTAATTTTTTCTGGATAGCCGACGTGTTGTTCTTGAAGTGCTCCTTCGATTTGTATTCATAGAGGAGGGACGTCTCGTTGTGGCGAGTGACCCAAAGTCTGTCGGGCATGATATCGTTACTGGAAGACGCGTCGTGCATCCAACTTCCGTAGTGATCGTCCATGTTCCCTTTCAGCACAGGTTTTCCTATGGCCTCTATAAAGCCCTCTGTGAATTTACCAACGTCGGTTATTAACTTTCGAGTCCCCAAGTCATGGAGTTCACGTGGAAAGAGCTTGTTTTTTAAACGCGATATTACGGGCACTCATGTTTGACGGGAGTGCCGCCAGTTCGTTAATTGCGTAAACTTCCGCGATATTGCGATCCTTCAGTCATTAATGCACGCTGTGTACTTGACCCCGCTGCTATGTACCCGCTTGCACATAGCGAAGGTAGATAAAAGTTAAATCGAAAAGAGGCCCCGAATTGTCATGTGAAATTAAAACTTTATTTTAACTGCTTTCATTTTAAATAAGTTCCATTTCTTTCGTGAAAGTTAATAGTTATGTGTGACTAATAGATTTACAGAAGATATCCCACAAAATTACCCCGAGATACCTTTTCGTTTCACATTATTATCTTTTATTTTATTTTTTGTCACATTAAAATTTCTCGACAAGTAGAGAACGTCCCCGTTTCGCTAAATTTATATATATATTAGATTTAAATACTCTTATGTCATGGAAATGCGTTACGTTATGTGTATGCGTTTACATCGCAGCTTTGCACATCTACTTCCTAGAATTAATTGATCTACCCTGTGCAGAAACGCCGTTGGAATACATTAGTTAGAATTGATTAAACGTACCGGCTAACCGCGGCGGCGGCCGCGTATTATTAATATCTCTCAACGGTTGAACGTGCACGTGGTCCATTATGTCTGTGTACGTGCACTTCGGACACGTCGTGCAGGTTTCTTGCGCGGGAATGCACAACTCTTGCTCCTGATCGACGCTCATGGGCATTGGATAGCCGTATGTTACATGCTCCTCCTTCCTCGACTTGTATTTCTCGAGATCCTTTATGTCATCTAGTATTTATTACCATTAATTAGGAAATATCAGCAGAGTCGTTTTTTAGAGACAGGCGTTAGGATCAATCTTAGAAAAAATTACATTGAAAGAAATTAAATTTCCAATCTCAGAAAATCTTAGAAATTATATATATGATGGATATAGAAGTGAGAGACGTATTCCTAGAATTTGTATTAATATTCTATTTATATTAATATTTATTTTCCTGTTTTATTTGGAGATCAGAAGTGACAAGTGACAGTTTTGCCTGGAAATGCTGGCGCTACGAGATAATGCAGAGTAACAACGCGCATTCACCTCGAACTTGGGGGTCTTACTCCTATATCCTTCATGTTGTAATTAATTAGTAAATTCTGTGGCTCTAATGGCTCTTCGTAATTCTATTATCAATGCAAAGGTGAAATACGAGGTAATACGAGGTAAAACGAACCGTCTACTATAAAGGATCCCTTGACAACGTCAAGATCGTTTTTTGCCACGCAGTGGTAAGTCCCGTGATCCGACGAAGCCACCCTCGCGATTCTCAGCTTCATCTTCAGCTTTTCAGAATAGTTTCACGTATTGTAAGACACCTCATTTGTTGCTAACGTATAGCAAACGAGCAAGAACAATTTATTATCGAGATTTATATACGATGAAACGTGCAAATCATGTTAGTTGGAATAAAAAGAGGACTCTAATAATAAGAAAATCGCGTTAAAAAATCCGCGATATAATGTGCGCGGATTCGGCGAAAGTCCGCGGGTACAGGTTCGACGGGTTACCTTGTAATTGTTGCGCCTGTCGTAAACCTCCGTTCTGTACTTATCAGACATTTTCAGGCGACGGCCGTCACTGCGTTCCCAATGTACCACTGGCTCGGGAAAGCCTTCCACCTCGCATTCCAATGTCGCCGGATTTTGGTTTCGCACGAGTACCACTTGGTTGCGTATGCGAATGAATGGCGGAACTGGAACGCGATCGATTATCAATTTTAGCCACATCTGTGCCATCGATTCAAACAAAACTGGTTCTTTCCGAGTTATTTTAATAATATCAGAACCCAGAAGATATATTCATGCACGTTACCTTAATTGCGGCCGCACGCAAAATCTTTCAGAATTTTTAAAGGCGTCGATACCTTCTTTGCATAAAATATGCAAATATATTACAAAATAATATACAGAATAATATAAAGAAAATTTTATATGTATAACGTTTTGAAATAAATAATAAATTACAGAAGAAGAATAAAGAACAAGTATATCGATAATAATCTAAAGTTTTACATAAGAAATTTAAAAAAATATATATATATTTATATATTTTATATTATTTTATATATTATAATGCATATTATATGTTGTCTTCCTTTTTTAATTTCTTATGTAAAACTTTAGACTTAAACTGTCAACACATTGTTACCTTATTTTTATTTTATAATTTTATAATTCAAAACGTTATCAAAAATTTAAAAAGAAGATATATATTTGTTTTAAATAAGATTGAAACGTGCTTACATCTGACTTGAAGCTTGAACCTTTTGGATTGTGCTGGAGGTATTCCGTTATTAGCGTTGCATGCATACTCGCCCATGTGTTCCCGGTTCACCAGGCTGATGTTGAACGTATGGCCCGTAACAGAGCTCACTAGAGTCGCAAGATTTATGGGAATGTTCGTTAATCCCGTTCTATCCGCCCGCCGCACTTATTAAAGAGAATTAAAGAGTCCGTTTATACCATGCCAAGGGCCCATGGGTATCATGGAACCGTCTATTTTGGTCCATTGTATAACGGGCTGCGGTTTCCCACTCGCGGCGCACCTCAGCCGTATTTTGCTGCCTTCGAGCACAGAAATCACGCCACTTGAGTTTAACGCCGGTGTAATCTCTGAAATTTTCGAAGAATTGTAATATTCTCCGTAAAATATACAGATATCGGAGATATTGTACGAAATTGCGATATATAGTCAATGTAATGCAGGGATTACCTTGCAGTAATATAAAACAATGTAATGAATGACATAAAGTTTTATAGTTTTATAGTGCTGTCTTTGCAAATTTAATAATTTTTGTTCGTAAAAATAATAAAAGAAAAAAAAACAACGATTTTGCTAAGACAGTAAAGACAATAGGCCTTACCTACGATGGATGGCGGTATTAATATGTCATTCTCGCTGTAATCGTTCATGTTCACCTTGTATGCCTGTATGCCTGACTTGCCATCTTTTCCCGGCGCTCCTGGATGACCAGGCGGGCCTATCTCTCCTGAAGCATGAACAAGTTGTTTGTGAAATAAACGAAATGAAGGAATGACGGTCGTTCCTTACCGCGAGGTCCTGGTGGTCCCTGAGGTCCCATTTGCCCTGGTCTTCCTAAATAAATATAAAATGTCAATCAATATTTCATCTGTGAGGTATTACGAAGAATGTACTATATTCCGTTATTATACTTACGATATTACCTAATCTACAATTTAATTAAAAAGTAAAAATTTTAATACAGGAACAACGTTTCTTATATTACATATAGGGACTGAAATTAGAAAATTAAATCTTTAATTTAGAGGATCGCGAAAAAGATTTAATTTAGCAAGTTGAGAAATTAGATTTTTCTCACGACCGCAAGCGTTAAAATACACTTTTTAAATAAAAAAAAAGTATTATTTTAAAGAGTCAAAAGGTTTTAATTAAATAAATAATAAATACCTATGCATTATGGAAGAAACTGCTTTTAATGCGAAGTTTTTATTTCTGTTATTCCGTATTTTTTCTCTATATCGAATCTTCAATTGCAGTATAACATCGTCAAGTAATTCTACATCCAAACGTACCGTCCGTTCCGTTTCTTCCAGGGAGTCCAGGCGACCCGTTCACACCCGGCTTACCGTTGCTGCCTGACACGCCGTCCAGACCACTTCTACCGGGAATGCCGTCCAAGCCGGGCTCACCCGGTACCCCGTCCCTTCCGTCGAAACCCGGTGGCCCGATGTCACCCTTGGGCCCTCTGACACCAGGATGGCCAGGAGGCCCCTTCGGGCCGTCCATCCCCGGAATACCCGGCAGACCCGGTTCGCCAGGCGTACCCGGATTTCCGGGCGCACCGGGGAGACCTGGTGGACAATACTTCGCGGACGAACGGCAAAAGTTCTCGATCACGTCATACTGGAACGCAAGTAAGTCGATATATAGAATTCGATTTGGTACACGTTAAGTTAAAAACTCTCTCTGATATCTGTCTCTCCTGTATTAAAATTTCTATAAAATTGTAGACATTTCTTTAATATTGAAATATTTTCGTGACCTGATTCTCTGCAGACGTCTTGAAGTAATTTTGAAATCTTCAGCTATTCCCTCTGATATAACAATACATTTGAAATATTTGAATTAAAATTGAATTATCTTGAAATATTTAAATTAAAAACAAATTATTTCTATGGATATTTTTATTTAAAATATAAAATAAGGTCTGAATAGCGATATTTAATTTTCTTATCGGGTCTGTGGAAATAATGAAAATAACATGTTCATATTCGCACAAGCGTTATCATTATTTTAATGGCGTTATTTTAACGACGTTATTTTAGCATCATTATTTTAATAGAGAAAGTAGGTGTAACGGATACTTAGCAGCTATCTCCGAGTATCTTCTACATATACGCAATGTTCTGTATAGGTTGACGGAACTCGTCAAGGAACAACGCGACAACGCTCGGCAAGTTTGAGGAGAGGATGTATTCACGGGGATGTATCGCGAAACAGGTAACTAGTTCTAACAATCACATAGAAAACTGACTTGTATTCGTGTGTCGGCGTTAAACCAGACCCAATCCTGACCTCCGGCCACCGTTGGCGAAGACGCGGAGCCGGATACCATCGGGGAGGCGGTTACCTTCTTTGTACCCTGTATCTCCTTGTCATCTCGGATCTGCAACCGAGCGTCCCGTGCAATCCCGCAATATTAAGGGGGAAGATCTGAGAGATACCCTCGAGAAATTAAATTGGGAAACCTGCTCTTAGGAGATCTCGGAAAATTAAACGCTAGGGAATTAAGAAAACGAAATTTCTCTCATCCGCAAAACTTTAGAATAATTTTCCCCTTTTTTTTTTCATATCTTTCCTTATCTCGTGTAATTACCATTTTGATATAATATTGCATGAAGCTTTAATTTACTTTATATTTTTCGTTGCGAGGTCCAGTACGAGGAAATTTTTCTTTTAAAAATACTTTTCTTTCTTTAAATTAAAAAATTAGAATTTTTGCTTCACGTAGACTCGGATTTGCGCCGATTCCTTTTATTCTGGAGAACATTTTTCCTGGCTATGTATACATACCCGACTGGATATATCCGAAACGGCGTTGTCCTCGGCGGTCGGCAGCGCGCTGCTGCGTCTTCGCCGCGGAATTGCCACGGCCTCCGGCGGGTACTGGCTTTTTACCCGACGAAGATCGCTCTCCACGTTCGTGACGTACTTATACAGATAGACGGACGTGAAAAACTGAATGATAAATTGCAGCAAAATGAGAGCGAGCAACACGCGCGGCTGGAGCATCCATCGTTGCACCAGTAATGCACTCTTGCTGTTCATGTTGACGGACGTGGTTTTACTCCTGGTGAAAAGTCGCGTCTGAAAAAGCCGTTCTCGCATTGCGACAAATTACCGCCAATTCAATAAAGAAATAAATAAATGAGAGACTAATGAAAATTTTAGATTCTAATTAAAACGGGATGGCAAGAAAAGACGGTCGTGTCTTCAAAATCATTTGATTAAATCTCTCGATCGCTTTCGCCGAATCATTACTGTTAGTTAATAAATTATTAGTTAAATTAGTTTCAACTAATAAATAATTAGTTAATAACGCAATCGATGTTACACAAACGATAACACGCGGACGTGTATATTAGCGCGAAGACGCGGCGCGCGGTGGAGCGCAACTATTTCAATTGGATATCTCTGGCACGCCGCAGGAGAAGAGAGATCGGGGGGAGAGAAGCACATAGATCTGTACCGTCTGATTGGTTACTATCAAGCGGAATTGACTATACATTAAACTTCTGCAACATCCGCGCGTTTCACGCTTCCGTCTCCTTCACGTCATTTCGTCGCTCTCCCGCTCGCCCGAACGCTCGGTCGCTGATCTCAAAGCTAATTTTTATTCCGTAAGCTTTTCCGATCGACGACCTTACTTCCGTGGCACTTAATTGTCGCACTGGAAAAAAATACTTACAGCTTATTTTAATTTTTTTTTTTAATTTCACACGCGTAGCGCGACGCACGCGATCTTCTTTCTTTTCTCGGCGCGCGCGAGGGAAACGCTCGCGAGCGCGTTATAACGAAAACGCAGATTTACACGGCGGTTTGCGGTGTCCGCGTCTGTCCTAATGTAAACTAATATATAAACTGTGAGCCGGTGCCGTCGTCGGCTCCGCTCCGACGAGACGCATGCGTGAGCATTTCTCTGTGTATTACACCACGGCCAATTGTCATACATTGCACGTGTGAGACATGCGTGGCTTCGTGGTGTGCGCGGACGACGGCCGGGGCTACCGCACGTTCGTGAATGCACGCTCCGTTTTGTCCGACGCCACAGTTACACCCGAGCGCGTGTCAATGGGACGCGTTCCAGTCTTAATTAAAAAAAAGGGAAGAGAAAAAAAATCGATTTCACGCTGCAGTCGCTGTAACAGTCTCTTTCGCGTAACGCCTCGTTACAGCTCGCCCGGCGGCGAATTACCGCTCGACGGTAGTTAAATCGAAACTCCGCGCTTGGTGGAGATGTATAGATTTCCAATGAATCGTATAATTATTATTTCATATGCATCTGTAATTGTAACTCGGCGATCGGGACGGAAATGAAAGATAGAGAGAAACGAGTATCCTGTGAAAAAAAATATTTAATACACAAATATATAGATATGTATAAGGTCTTTTTCTCTTAAGAGAATTCCACTATTTTGATAGCTGCATAGTATCACAGTACAGGGCTTTCCCAAGTTTGACAAAAGTATATATAAACCAACTTCCATCAATGTGCATATCATACATTTGTTATGTACAGTTATTATTAAAACTATTATTAAAACTAGAGCGTTTGCTCGTTAATCATGCGAATCCGCTTGGCTGTTAGTAGGACGCTGCCTATCCTCTTCACACAGAACGATTTCTATATCGTGCTCGGGATCTTCGTTTGTATTTATGTCTACGTTTTGCTTCGAGGCCTGTGGATGACGAGTTTCTTTAGAAACTGATCAGTTTTTGTTTTTCTTCTAATAATTCTTTATCTTACCAAGTCCAACGACGCTAAAAAATATCTGGCCACCTCGGAAGGCTGTTCCTTTTGAATGATGGTATCGAAACTGACCCTTCGTTGATCACTCGCCTTCAGAGTATCTATAATTCGCGACGCGTAATCGCGAATGCAAAACGTCGATCTTTGCTCGGCGTCGCGTAACTTAGGCTGTATCATTTCGTGCCACTTGTCGACATTTTCCTGAAATTGCGATTTATTTTTCTAGTACTTAACAATTTCCTTTCTTATCAATCTTATCAATCGAGACTTACCGGTACGAAATTCGGCGAGTCTGATCGAAACCAAACGTCACAGAAACTTTCGTGTGGAGGCGACATGTTCATAGGACTCGGACTGTGAAGCTCAGAAATCCCGTCATCGATCGAAGTTACGTTGTCGTTAACATTCGTCGTTACATCATCGCCGATATGTGCATTTGATTCGGTATTATTATCGCGTAATTGAAATCCTAAAAGATCTAATTCTGCGTTTGTCACGTCCTTGTATTGCAAAGGGTCGTACTCTCGTATACATTTCATACAAGCACGCGAATTTTTCTTGAACATATTTGGTCTGTCTGAAAAGTAAGTCATTTAGTATGGATCGATAGATTTGCCGATGAACAATTTCAAGACAAATTATGATGAATTTACCTCCTCCTTCGGAATCCAAGCTAAGCAGGAAATTTCTCCTAGTTTTACTTTGCCGCTTTGCCGATGCGGGTTGCTTTCGCTTCAACTGCAAGTAAATAATTCAAGGATATCACCAGAAAAAAAAAACATCGTTAATTACTAGTAAAACTAATATTACATACCGATTTCGATTTGGACTTTGAGGTGGAACGCTGCGTTTTATTTTTTAAATCTTTATTTACAGGTGTGTCTGGTACAGAATTGGCAAGTGATTTTGCTTTCGCTTGATCCTCGTTTGTATCGTTTAACGACGCTGGATCGTCTGTCGACGAAGTTCTAAAATATCAGCAATTTCAAAACTTTTAACAGATTTACTGCATTAAGTAAAGGCAATGTTATACAAATAACGAAAATATACCTTCTTCCTTTCGAATTTACCGACTCGGGCGGGGTATCTAATAGACTGCCGACGTCTATGCTTCCCTTGATATTATTGTTCAAGCATTGATCTTCGGAATCATTGTTATTCGATAAGATAGTATTGTCGATATCAGTTATCGGTGAATTTGCATGGGTGGATGTATTTGGGCACGTCTCACTCGGAGTATTGGTGAGAATTACGTCGTGGCAACTATCGCTTGAAATATTCGTTGGCGTTTTGACAAGCGTGTTGTCGGTCTCGGTATCTGTGGATAAAGAGAGATTTTGTTGGCTTGACTCCAAGGACGTAACCAAATCAGAAATCTCTTCTTCCGGCGAATCGTAGTCTCTTTCGGACTCGGCGTCCGCATTGATATTTTCATTATTGTCGTCGTGTATAGTAGAGTCCGATGTATCGCAAAGTCCATACGAATAATGTGATTTTTCTTTGACAGAGACGTCGCCGGAACAAAAATCTGAAAATTAAATAATTCTAAGAAATATTGAACTAAATCGCAAATCTATTTTCGATCAATCGCATACCTTGTGGCGCAAACTCGTCGACCAATATACCATAACCTGACGTACTTATATTCTGATTGCACCTATGAAATATCACGCAGCTTAGCCAAGTACAACAAAGTTAAGATGTATCAAAAGAAGAAATGATACTCACCGAAAATCATATTTCTTGCCGACAACTTCCCCATTTACATCATAAATGTCGATAGAGATGTGTTGTGCGATACCCTTCTCCAATTGAGTAAATCGGCGGCTTTTAGATTTAACAGAATCGTGTACTACATGATTCTTCTTACTGTCCTTGCTGTCGATATTTTTATCTACTTCTTCCGCAAAGTTGACAAGTTTGAAATCATGAAAACACGCATCAGTCTTTCTATCTCTCTTCTTAGTGGGATTCTTTGCCGCCTCTTCTTGCCTGCGAAACAATTTTGTATGTATTACTTCAAATTAATAATTTTCAATTAATTAGCAAACCAAAAGATCTGTCTGCAATTTTGTTTAATATTAAAATATCACTTACTCGTGAGTCAATAATTCATTTCTGCAACATTCAGTTGTACTCCACAGAGAATCAATTCTGTGCACATACACGGCCGTGGAATTTTGTAGGACAAGTCCAGCCTCGCCGAAACTTGTGTTGCACGTCGTGTTGAACAAGGAGTAATATTTCTCCAGAGTCTGCAACAATGCGAGAGTTGTTACTTCCACATACATTACGTTACTGTCTTAGAATTTTATCGCCATACCTGCGAGAAGGGAAAGTTCCATTCCGCTAATTCCTTCACTGGTTTCGTAAGCTGCAAACCGATATCTTGCACGGTAACCATTTTTGCCGTTTCATAAACGTCACGATGATTCACGTAGGAGTCATAAATCCGTCAATCACTGTCCCTCGAGAAGCGCCACTCTCACACCGTCGACAACCCTATCTGAAAAATGATAAAACGCTCAAAGTCCATTAAGAAAAAAGAAGAAAGGTCTCTTCTGCGAGATTGTAAATACGAGTGTTTAGCAGGAAAAAAAGCAGGTGGACGACGTTCTATGAATAGTGTTTTGTCGCATTGGCGGGAGATATCGGGGCATACTAACCTAACCGATAAGAAAAAGAACAAGAACAAGAAGCGATATTACAGTATCTTGTTTAATTGTCGCCTCTTCCCTTTACGAGTTCACGTGCGTTTAATTATCTCACTCTGGGAACGAGCACTCTCCTAACCTAACAACAACAACACTCTTGCCGTTCGAGCGTAGATTGCGAGAACAAGTAGTAGAGAGATCGCACCTCGATTTCTCGATCCGCCGATCGAGCCGGAAGTGACGGCGTCGCGCGCGCCAGTCGCTCTCACGTAATGGCGGATCGACCTATCCGCGCCAGGAAAGTTCGACTTTTGTTTGAACTCGGTGCACACTTCAGTCCGGTATTTACCTCCTATCGAGATGCACGCGTCCTTCCAACGCCGCGTCGGGCTATCGGCATAAGTGCGGTTTTTTGTTTGGATACTAAACGCTGCGATAAGAAGCGATGCAGTAAGTAAATGACCATTCATTATATCGCTTTCGGAAAGAGATAGAAAGAGCAAGAAAGAGAGCGAAGCGGGATACGTTCGAAAAGTATTTCCATTAAGTTCAAGGTAGCGAAAGAACGACTGTTAACCAAATTAATTAATTCACAAATCAGACGAGACGCGTAAGTGCAGTGAGAGGAAAACGCGGAATCGCGCGATATCACGCTAATTAGTAAATCGCGATCTCGAGGCTAAAAGCTTCGCGTCGGTGAATGAAATGTGGCATCGGCTGAATGGAGTACGGCTATATTTCGGAGAAGCGCGAGATTCATTGCGGAGGCCCGTTAACCGGATTCAGCTGCCGGGGCAGAGCGAAACCGCGAAGCCGCGTTCTTGAAACTGGTCCCGGGGTGTCGGACGCGACGACGGGGGTAGTGGGTCACAAGGTTGGGTAGCGGAAGGGCAAGAGAGGAAGAGGGGGGGGCGCGCGAACCGCTTCCCGTGTGTGCGTTTTCGCGCGTGTGCGCGCGCGCGCGCGGGCGCGCGCCTCTGTGTGCGCGGCTCTCCCCGATTTAGGCACGGCAGTCTAACGGCGACCGTGGTACCGTTGACAGCGTTCGCTAAACGACGCACCCTATCTCGAATAGACCGAGGCCCCCCCCCCCCCCCCTTGAGGTCCCCCGAGCCCCTCCCCGGTTACGCGCTTTTCTATCCGCGTTTCTCGTTTCCTCTCTCTCTCTTTCTTCTTCCTTCCTTTTCTTTCCCTCTTTTTCCTGTCCGTCTCGTTTTGTCTCATTCCCCTTCTCGGTTACTTCGTTCACCTTTCGTTCGCTCTTTGCCGGTTTCTCCCTCTCTTTCTCTCTCTCTCTCTCTCTCTCTCATCTTTCGCTCTTGCTCCGATCGCCGTCCGCCTTTGGACACGCGACGACGCACACATACACGCACGTAATCGGCCCGCGCACGAGCGCGCGTGATACACGCGAAACAGAGAGGGAGAGAGAGACAGACGGACAGCAGACTCATTGTACACGTACGTGTACTCCAAGGTGCGCGCGCACAATCGGCGGCACCAGCAGCAGTAGGCAGGCACTCAGGCAGGCAGGCGGACAGGCCAGCGCGCAGCGGTAGCAGCGGGAAGCGAGAGCGAGCTAGCCGGAGACCGGAGTATAATCGTTGCCGTCGTCGCGGTGTAGTCTCGTGTCCTCGTCTCTCCACGTCTCTCCTCGCTCCTCCTCCGCTCGTCGAGTCATCCATCGTCGTCGTCGATGCGCGGATGCCGTCGCGTCGTCGCGGTTCGCCGGTCGCTACCAGCGGTAACGCGCGCTACCACCGTGAGCTACCAGGTAGCGGTAATCGGTGCCGCGGCCTTGCCTATATGAAAAGGGGCATCAAGGAGAAAAAGAAAAGGCCGTCCCGCACCGCCGTCGCCGTCGTCGCCGAGAACCATCATCGTCGTCGTCGTCGCGTCGTCGCCGTCGTCGCCGTCGCCGCTGCCGCCGGCGCAGTCGATACCACCAGCAGGGTGGGAGGAAGGTCCGACGAGACCACGAGGAACTGAAGAGCGCCGCGAGCGCGACAGTCCCGCGCTCTCGGTACGACGACAGTGGCACCCCTCGGGGGTAAGAACGTGCGTGCGTGCGTGCGTGCGTCAGTCTGTCAGTCAGTCCGTTTCTACGGCGTTTATATACGTAACATACGCGCGGAATACGAAACGGAGTGCATGCGTGCGTGCTTCCGGCCCTCGGCTTCCTGCAGCTTCCTGTTGTCTTCGCCTCGCTCTCGCGTATCGCCATTCCCTCCGCTTCTCTCTTTCTTTCTGCTTCTCCATCGGACAATCCGGTGCTCCGATTTTCTCTCGTTCGCGCGCTCGCCCGCGCCCCCTTCTCTCGCCAGCTCCTCCGCTCCGGAAGAATTTTGTCGCGATCCCGTCGGTTCGACATCTCTCCGGAGCTGCCGCTCCGTACATCGAATCGCCATCGGCGCGCCGTCCTCACCATCACCATCCAGCGCGGCTGCGGCGGTGGAGGTGGCGGCGGCGGCGGCGGCGGCGGCGGCGGCGGTGGTGGTAGCGGCGACAAGCGGCGGCGAGTGGCGACACAGTGCCACCTCCTCGATTCTAGGGAATCGAGCGGTTGGTCGGTCGTGGAGCGCGAGAGGTGCGCGAGAATGTCCGAGAGAGCGGCCTGAAAGCGCGGATATAAATGTGTCGGTCGCGTTACAAGACGTGAGGCGCGAGCGAGAGAACGAGAGAAAGAGTGAGAGAGAGAGAAGCGAGAAAGAGAAAGAAAGAGGAAAAGAGAGTGTGAGAAAGAGAGCGAGAGAGAGAGGGAGAGAGAAAGAGAGAGAGAGAGAGAGAGAGAGAGAGAGAGTGTGTGTGCGTGAGTGGAGGGAGGGAGAACGTTCGCGAGCGCGCGCGCGCGGGGGCAACCAGAGGAGCGCACGGTACAGCGAGCGAGTTTATTTTTAGTGGCAGAAGGTGAAGAAGGCGGGCGAAGAGCACCGCGCGGAGTGGTATTAAGCGGCAGCACAGTGGCCCGATGAAGCGGCGTATGTGACATCGGGTTTTCCTCTCTCTTGCCACCGTCGAGGAAGAAGAGACACCTCGCAGACATCTTGCTGCCACCGTCCACGGTGAGTAGTATGTCGCCACACTGCCCCGTCGTCACCACCCCCACGACCCCCCCCCCCCCCCACCCACCCCTCTGCCACCATCGCCGCCGCCTCCGGCCCCTTCACCGCCCCCCGGCCTCTTCTACCTTCTCCTCCTCTTCATCGTCATCCCCCTCTTCCTCACCCTCACGCGCCCCTTCCCCTTCGTCGAGGATTGATTCGCCATTCCGCCCACCAGGACACAAGCCTCCACTATTTCCACCTCCCCCTTGTGTCTCATCCCTCTCTTTTCTCTCTTTCTCTCTCTCTTCTCTCTCTCTCTCTCTCTCTCTCTCTCTCTCTCTCTCTCTCTCTGTCTCCCTTTTGTTTTTTTTCCATTTAAATATATTTGTTCCTCTCTCGCAATCTCTCTATTTAGCTGTGTTTACTCTTCTTTTTCACCTCCTTTCTCTTTGCTACTCGCTCATCCCCCTCTTTACTATCTCCCCTGTGCCATTTATCCATCCATCCATTTACCCATTCGCGCACACGTACACTCGCATACGTATGTACGTGCGCGCACCCTTCTCGCTCCATTGCTTCTCTCTCTCTCTCTTTCTCTGTCTCTCTCTTCTTTCCATCCTTTCTCTCTGTCTCTCTCGCTCTCGCACGGGCACCTCGGGGGAAGCTCCTCGTCGTCGTAGACGTAGACCATCGTTCACTCCCCATCCCCACCAGCCTCACGTCGCCCTCTCCGCTTCTCCGTGGAGTTACGAAAATTATGTAACGCGCTCGATCCGGGCGTTTCTTGTTCCGCTCTCCTCTTTCTCATCTTCCTCCTCTGGATATCACAGTCTGCTCTCCCCTCGGCATTCGTCTCTCTCCCCGCTACCACAACTCGCTCTTCCTCTCCCCTGTGTTTGTGCCGTTCTTCCGAACATTATTTCGGGAGTGCCAGCAGACCTGCCAGCGGACCCTGAGAGGGAGCGAGAGAGGGAGAGAGAAAAAGAGAGAAGGAAAGAGCGGCAGATGGGGAGAAAGAGGGAGAGAGGGAGAGAGGGAGAGAGTCTCCTGCATGACGCGTGCCCCGGGATCGAGCAGGCGCATTGTCGGGGGAAACCGACTTTCGATTAGGGGATGTAAACCGGTCGTGTGTGCCGACCGCCACGAGACACACCGCTGGCTACTTCCCCCGAGTCCGCGACTCGCGAAATTCGTTCTCGCGATACGTCCCGTTATGTCCATTATCCGACCGCACATTCGCGCCCGCCGTATTATAATATGTAACGTCGCCTAGCTCGGATGCCCAGAGCTCGCTCCAGCTCGCCCGTGATCCCAACGAGAGATCTTTCGATGTGAGTGACGGACGACGGAGAACACTCTTACACCTCCGAATCCTCCCGAAACCTCGACTGGTCACGCGGCGCAAACGTGAACGCTAGGAGAAAGAGAGAGCGTGAGAGAAAGAGAGAAAGAGAAAGAGAGAGAGAGAAAGTTAATCGATACGCTATGTTTTAGAAATTTTCCATTCGCGGTTTTACACAGGAAGTGCGTAATATCGACATCTCCTCTCAGACCGTACATTGATAGCGCGAGACTCGAAATTTGCTAACGTTTGCTAACGTTAACAAGGTTCGTCTGGTCGAGGGAACGCTCGACGACCTCACGGTCGAGCGTAGGGGTTCTATATCGCTCAATCGCGATTCCTCGAGGTGATCTCTTTCGCGAAAGGGATCAGCCTCGTCGACGTCGACATTGGCTAATTCGCACGCGTGCATCGCGTGCCTCACGTGGGCGCGAACGGTCCTCCACGCCTTTGCGTCGCGTGCATGGACGATGAGGTCTCTTGTTGGCTTCCGGTGGCACAGATCCCTCCGCGAGGGTGCGAAGGTCTCTCGAGAGTGGCTTCTCCCCTTCTGCCCCTTCCCCCCTCTCTCTCTCTCTCTATCTATCTTCCTCTCCCCCGGAAAGAGCAAGGTGAGACCGGAGACCGAGCTTTTTTCCCGCTCGCCGTGCGGCGCGAGCCATCAGCTTCTGGTCAGCTCCGACTGTAATAGGTATACGCGTGAGGCACAGTCGAAGACTCGCCTTTGTCCCGCTTTCGTGGTATCGACCCGGTATACGGGTGACCTAGACTCACTTGCCGAGGAAATATACCCAACCTTTGACAGCCGCTCGTCCACTCGCTCGTAACGCTCGCTCGTCACGGCGAAACCGGCCCGAAACGAATCGATAGGAGGGTCGCTGTAATAATTACGCACGTGCGAATCGTCGCGCGCGCGACGACACCATGGCATGACGACGACGACGAGGAACCGAGGGAAAAGTTTCGTTCCGCGCCGGATAGGAAATGCCGAATACAGGGGGGGCCGTTAAGTTATTTCGGTGCTGCCGACGACGGTCGGAATTTTGGTATTGAACCGCTCCGCACCGTCCGGCGTCCGACCGCACGCGCGCCTTCGCTCCTCTCGTCGCGTCCGCGTCGCGTCGGCCGCGGCGATTTAGCGAGGAAGCGCGGCCTGTTAACGCGCGGGGGAGAGGATGCGGCCGCCCGTTTATTTTTCCGCCCGTCGCGGGGCATCAAAATGTTTGGCGGATCACCGTACGTCCCGCTGTTGATGAAACTTGAACATCCACCGAGTGCGTCTCGACGCGTAACGCGCCGAGTAACGCGGGCACGGGCTTTTTCGGGGCGGAAATGGATCTCTCTTGGGCCCTGTCAAGCAAAAATTTTGACACTCGTAATGATAGACGGTGGCCGGTGGAAATATAAATGGCCGCGGACAGGTGACGCGAGGGAAAGAGTAAAAGGGGCGAGAATTCTCACTCTTATTCCTTGACCTCACTTTGTTCTCTTACACTTGGACCTCTTAGCGTCTTAGCGCTGGAAATGCGACATTAATATGAAAAAGAGTAATAAATTTGCATATTAAGGTGAGGAAAGTTTGTGAGAGCTGCAGAAAATACTGATTCATATCCAGTCGGCTGGTATTAAACTTCTGCACCTTTCTAGAACTCCCGAGTCCCGGCTAATGTTAACATTGACGCTATCGTTACATCTTGCACGAATATCTCGAGGAATACGAGAATAGAAATTGATTTTTCGCAACGAAATAATATCTACATGAGACGCATATAATCTCCATGCATTATCCAAGCACGTTTCTTATACGCTTGTCCTTTTTGATATCTTTAATAATATGCTTCGGTCTTTTTTTTTTTTAAATTGAAATAGAGGATCGTGAAGCTGTAAAATTAGGCAGGGTAAACTTTTCGCTGATGCACCCAGCCAGAGCTACGCTCTGCCAAACTGTCACGACAAGAGAGAGAGAGAGAGAGAGAGAGCGGGTTGAAAATGTTTTTTTTTTTGCTGGGACGCATGCCAAGATATACGAAGACCGATTAAGGGTTAATAACATCGCCGGGATAACGACCACCGTCAAGTGTTCACGGCGGCTTGTTTATAGGATGTAGAATTGCGGCGTAAGACTCTAAACCGCGGCGCTCATGCCTCGTTCCCGGGAGATAGAAAGCCGAGCGTGGCGCTGCAAGTAGAAATAGACGGTCGTTGTCAGACACGCGCCTCGTGGAAGGAAAAACGGAGCAGGGACGGGCCCGCCTTTGATCCATCGATTAATCGATGCTGGACACTTCCTACATTTGGCAGCCGATTATTCTCCTCGAACTTGAGATTACTTTTACCCGATTATTTTTTACTTAATATTTCAGCAGATATTGTTAAACTGCATTAGACTTTATACCATTAGAAATGCATCGAATTATTCGCATTTTACTGAACATAAATTGTTATTGTTATCTTTGGTTGCATAGAGAGTCGATTTTAATTTGTGTACGTGTTTCCGCGTAAAAGCTCATGATTTACCATACAATCTTTTGAGGCACACGTGCGTGGGCTGCCGTATCCACGATGCAGAAACGCCGAAAGCTAATGTGTTATCGCCGGGTAGCCGGTTAATAATTCACGCTCTTCTATTCTCCGTTCACAAAGTGCGTATTTCGGGGCACATATCTCCTTGCGCGTATATATATAGGATATACTCGCGGAGATGCCGCGTCGGTTTCGATGGGAAATTTCACGTACGGGCGAATTGTTCCTCAGTCTTTGGTCGCGAATTATAAATAACACACTTGGCAATCTCTTTCCGTTATCGGGCTGTGAACTGGTTAAAAATATATACGAACCGTATGACATATCTAACGGTTATAAATAAATCGAATAACGTTTATATCGTCCGCCAAGTTGTGACTATTATTTGTAACACGCGCCTGATGCAGAAGCAGCGCGATGCACGCGAACACACGTCGCGAAACGAGCCAACTCGCGACTCCGAAAGTCAATTTTTTGGATACGATTCAGCGCGTTCAATGCCGCGAATATTCTCGAAAAAAAAAAAATATGTTCGAGCGTACCTATATCGTGAATTATCAGACGAATTTAATGCTCGGTTGAGGCCGACTGAGAAATAAGTTTTCCTAAGCTATCCGTCCGCGAAAAATATCAAATGTCTATTATAAATATCTCGTGCATTCTTGTTTCGTCAATACCTTTTAGTCCTCGATACTCAATGGTAATGGTCCCGAAACCGTTCTTAATAGCTTTAAGAGTCGTTATTTCTCCCGTCTCCATTTTCTACCGTTGAAAATATACTCCCGGGTAGTCCCGGGACACCCGATATGGTCTCTATATATACGGCCGTTCATACAGGGGGTTCGATATCTACTCGCGGATGAATAAACCGCACGGAGTCGCGCTTGAGAAAGTTTAGGATAAAAGGAAGAGAAAAAAGAGAGAAAGAGAGAGAGAAAAGGGAGAGCCGAGTGCCTCATCGGCGCGGCGCGACTATATGTGTGTATTTCTAGTCACCAAACATGCAGTGGAAGAGCATATTACACGTGTCTTAGTTATTTTTAATCCCCGACGAGATACGTACACGTACCAGACCCTCCCCCCGGCCTATTCCTTCCCCCCCGTGCACCCCTGTGAGTATTAAAAGTTACGTATATCTATCACCTAGTCAAATTTTTCGTCTCGGTGATCCGCGACGAACACCAGACGATAACGGTTTAAAAATACCCCAGGATACTTCCCCCGTAATTTCCATACGGTCGACTGGTACTCCGAGTTTACGGCATAATTTGACGACCCGATCTGCGTCCCCCTCCACCCCCTACATCCAAAACATCACGATCATGATCGCGAAATGATAAAACAAACAGACCACGCGATGCGAAACGCGACTCACCGTCCGCGTTCATTTAACTCTTTCGCATCCGGCGTTCATCGCGACTGGGCGTACTTGTTTTAATTACGTCAATTTACTGGTTAAATCATTTAGTACCTGCCGTCCGCAGTCTACGAGCGAAAAACAGTTAATGAAGGCGAACGAGCCGCAGTATATCTCGCTATATATAAGAATCCACCGCCGCGCTCATGCAATTACCTTTTATTTTCGCAATTATTTATACGGGTTAAATTACATAGATAGTGATTCAGAAATATTCCAAAGACTTTTATTTCGTTTTCATCTGTACGAAGATGATTAAAACAAAAATTTATACAGATTACATATACAGAAACAAAAATTTATTCAAACGAAGGCTCTGTCTTGAAATCTTGAAAAGGGCAACATACCATCCGCGGAACGTTCGTGAATGCTCGATTGTGTTGAAACGTCTTCAAAATCCATTTATCGCGCTAGTGGAAATATTTCTCGGATGATGAATCGCTTCGTTCCGACGGAACGGGTCACAGCGATCGGTAATTAAGGGGACGTTCGCGAAGAACCGTTCAGAGGCCCAAAAAATGCATAAATTTTAGGAATTTTTTTTTAAATATAAAGTAAACACATTTGAAAAAAACTTTTTGCGGCTTTTATTTGAATACAAATGAAGAGTAGTTCATATTTTTTTCATACAAAAATAATTCAAAATGGCGGCACCAGCTCCCATGACACGAAGCCGCGAGTTTATGCGCGCGGAGCGCTCTACAGCTTCAACGGATGAACCGATTTTAATAAATGACGGTGCAAAAGAAAGGAAATTTAATTTAGGGGGCCTTCACGAAGCGTTTTTTTCAAAAAATTGATTGCAAATAATTCTTTTCGAACGTTGAAGCAAAAAAAAAACAGGGAAAAAAGAGGTTTTTTTTTCAAACGGCCACCATTTTGTTATACGGGGGTTTTTTAAAAATCGGAAAACGATAAGGCCCCCCAAATTTAATCTATTTTAATAATTCTTATGTTTTTTTTTGTTTCACATCAACTGGAAAGGCTGTGGAATGCTCCGCGCACATAGAACCACGCCGTGTGCGGCTTCGTGGACTGAGAGCTGGAGCCGCTATTTTTAATTATTTTCTTCCAAAAAAATTCTAAATTAGTCTTCATTTGTGTACAAACAAAAGCCGCAAAAAGTTTTTTCCAAATGTATTTATTTTATATCAAAAAAAAATTCCTGAAATTAAGGCATTTTTTGGGCCTCTGAACGGTAACCTCCCCTTAAGCCGGCGTTCGACGTGCTCGCGAAGAAACGATCGCGCGAAAAAGCTTCTTTTCGTTTTCCGGTGCCGCTTCGGGGCGATTGAAAATTCTGCCCTCGCGCACGAAACACGCACATTCTGCACGGGCGCATGTCGAAACGCGCATTAATTATTGTTAGAACGTTTCACATTTTGCCTTGACCTTTCCTTACGAACTGATATCGAAGTCGTCGCCTCATAGGATATTTAATATCCAATATAAGAGCGACAAAAATACACGCATATACCTCACAGCGGGCTTTGCGTTCGCTTATCTTCCGACGAAAAAAAAAAAAAAAAGCAGAATATACAGGGTGCCCCCGGGGACCATGGGATGTCCGTTTCGATCGATTTCGTATCGGAGTCGAAGGTCTCTCGCAGAGCGAAACGCATCCTGTATATAGTTTTGGAGCATCCTGTACGTATCTTCGCGAGTTCGAATCGATATCCGTATAGGTAGGATTCCTTCGTGTTTTCACAGGACGGCACGCTTCCGCTTACTGAGGGGTTAATGGACGTGGTTTAACACGTTCATGTCACGAATGACAAACTTGTTAATGAGCCGCGGTTGTTAGCGCAGTTGCGGCGCGTTAGGAATTGCGTTAAAAGTATTTAACACCCCCCGTCTGATGCATGCGCTCGTGTATGTATGTATACGTGCGCTCCTCCTTTCATCGCCAAACGATCGTTGTCGTACGTCTTGCCATTGTGCGGTTTAATACGATTACCTACGCATCGCTATTGTATGCGAATCGACGGTGCTCTGTGCTACTATCATCCCATTATCGACCTTTCTTTCCTCGAAAGATCTCGATCGTGGATTTCAACACAATCGCGATTATTCTTGCGGGACCGTGGACGCAATAAAATATCATTACTTCTTGTTAGAAATATCGTACTTCTTATATTAGAAATGAAAAAATTGCGATAATTATGATTTAATTTCAACGCTGTTCCGGATAGAATTTTATTCGCGAAATATCCTTTGTATAATTTTATACATAAAATCGTGTAAATCGTCACTATTTTTGCCATCGTCTACGAGCGGGTTAAAAGGGTTAAAAGTCAGCGGGTTCCTCGAGATTTATGGCGACGACAAATTTCGCCCGGATCAAGGCAACCGCGGTCTAATCGTCCGCTATTTTAATCCTGTTACTAATAATACCGTCTATTTTGCCGTCCGCGGTGTGCTCGCTTCGGGGAGGGACCTTAATCGAAGTTAATACCCGCGAAGGCCGACGTGGAACTTCAATTTCGAACGAAACGCTGAATAATTGATCGGCGACTGGATCGATCATACCTGCAGGCCGAAGATGAAGCCGGGGCCGCTCCCGCCGATCTGTCTCGTGCTTAAGCAAGTATTACATCCGCGTCTATAAATTGCCGACGCGACTCGCCACTAAATTATTATTACATCTCCAGCGCGATAGAGCTTCCTCGTGTCACACAGGGTATCCTGGTTCCATCCTAATGGCCGGTCGATTGAAGGGACGGACGAGAATTCTCTAATACCGTAAAATCGAGATGCTAATAGTTATCGAGTTATAAGCGATCCGGGGGCAAAACTTTCTAGCGAATTAGGCAACAGCTTTATACTTCGCTTATATATCTCAAATAGACTTACCGCCGTAACGGGATTTTAGTTTGAAGGCAAGTTCGAACGATACCCAAATTTAAGCAGCGAAAAATTGATAATACGGAAACATCCTTCGGGAAAATAAATTCACCAAAACCAAACTCGCCGAAAATCTCCTTATTATCAAACAGAAGCGAGGCGCGCTGTATATAAAGATGGCAGGAAGGGGAGGATCGAGCGATAAAGCGCAATCGATGGACGATGAATCTCGGTCGATCTCTCAATTTAGTTTGCGCCGGCCTTTTCGCTCGCCGCTTGATTGTGTTTACACTTTGCCTTCGTAATCTGATATATCGCGCACGTGGATAAAATACAATGTACTTAACCCGAATCAATTAGTCCCTCGGCTAACGCGTCCAGCTGATTCACTCGATCCATTCTGGCAACAACGGCGAGCCGTTGTCGGTGCGATCGATCGATCATCCTCGTGATCGATCGCCCTCCCGAATTTGTAAAAAAGGGTTTCTCTTGCAAATTTCCCTCGCGGAATATCTCGGGCATAAATAAATAATTTTCCCGTGGCTGTTATAATCATCCTGAAAGTTGAACGAGTTGCGTGCGCGCTTCGATTCAACCAGGATCATTTCATTAAATCGGAATTAACTTAATAAAACGAGGTAGAGAGGAAGGTGAAAAATAAATTGATCCCTTTAAATGGCCGCGATGCATCTGCAGGACATTATACGCAATTTTTTCTCGCATAATGATAAAAATAAAATTCTCATCTTTTTAGCGACGTTAATATGCATTTCTCTCGCTCGCTCATCACGCACGAGCAATTATCTCGATTATGTCGCGATCCTTTGACACTGACCGTCTTCCCCTCCCCCCTCTCGTTCGATTTCGGTATTCTCTCCTTCTCGTCCGCGCGCGACTTGGTTTTGCCTCGGAATTACGTATACCCCGCGCTCTAAATTCTTCACACGTTCCCGGTTCCCGGCCGTCTCCGAAAATAGAAATTAATTTCACGCAATGCGTGCGCGTCGCCGCGCGAGCCTATTTAAATATCGCGAAGCTATATCATATCTGAAATGTCTCCTCCTCCCCCTCCTCCTCTTCTTGTCTCTTTCCGCCCTCTCCCCCGTTCCCCTTTTTTCTTTCTCTCCTGGAGATTCAGTCCTTGTTAATCTCGGCCTTCTTGCAAAGTGGCGTGGGATTGATGTATGTATGCATATATTTTTTTTCTCTCCTCGGTATTAAAACTTTTAAAAGCTGATAATTTACCTCGTTCGTAAGTTATTCTCGTCCGGGGTTTTTTCGCACTATTGTATCGATACACATGCGCATGTAATCCAATTTAACATGTAAATAGGTGAGGTTATTTATATCCTTCACTTTTTACACGTCGTGGCTGGATGCGTGTAAAAATAGAGGGAAGAGCCGATGCTGCCGGCAGGATCTCGCGTTAACTGTTAACGTATACACACATTGTTGTACTATGTGCGCCCGATTAAAAGGCATCCGCGCAAAGAGCGCGTTGTGTAGAAAAGATTACGGTGGCACGATAAAAGTCCGTTAATCGTGGCGGCGGCTGGCGCCCACGTTTTTATCCATCACGTTTATCGATTATCCGCGAGGAAGCCCCGACTTGAAAATCCGAGATGATCTAAGCAGCCCGAGAACTCTTTCAACACTTCGCGCCCATTAATTTTTTTCCCCTGTTATTCACAAATGAATTGCGTTTGAGGGAAAAAAAAAAACGCTATTGATTACTTGATGATGAAATAAACGCTAAAACGATAAACGATGTTTCTCCGCGCGCACGCGTATCGAGTTTGAGATATAATCTTCCGCTCCATCCGAGGAATATATTGGCCTTGGGTGGAGCGCGTTTGATTTTTCTCTTCTGTTCAGTAGCGTCTCTTTCGTCGTATGATGCTTTTCCCTCGGTCTCTCTCTCTCTCTTTTTTTTATTCAGAGCTATTTTTCTGACATCTACATCGCTTCGCGTCTGCGATCAGCGAGTGTTTCGGTAAATTTAGCCGCATCGACGCTCGGGCATATAGCGCGGAAGATATGCTTTTGACATCGTCGGTGATGTACAGTCCTCGTATGCGAGAGATGAGAAGCCTCCAACGCTGGTGCTCAAGGCTAAATTGCATTGTTTTCTGTGTACACAAATATTATTTTGTTATTGCGTGCCTCGCTTTCGCGAGTAAAATTCTGGCTTTGATGGCACGAGATAGAATTAGAATGCCCGACATTGAAGAACCGGCGTTCATCAGAATACGAGACGATCGCGACTTTTTCTTACGCGCGAATATATTTTTGCTCGACGTTTCTGCATTACGTTTTCGCGCATTAACGTTCCTCCTCCCGCTCGAGAGGAGATTTGGCCACGAACTCAAGTGACTTTTACCGCCGCGAAATTCTCGCGGTACGAATTTCTGGTCGAATTTCGTGTCGACGACGTTTTTGTGAAATTTGAAACGGGCTTTGTATTAACGGTATTAAATACTGTATCGGTGCAGCAGCGTGAAGAGTAGGTATACTCTACTTGCATGCACGCGATGTTGTGTAAAATCAAAATTCTACGCGCGCGTTGCAATTTCGCGATTTACTGGGGCTGACGATCGCGGGATAGACTTTTATTCGCGCCCGGCTGTCGTTGTCGTAGTACCTATAATGAGATCGAGGTGTATATTCCGCGGCGTTCTTTGTCAAGCCACGAGCCGCGTCGTGTCAATGCATATTGCATTTTCTGCCGTTATATTGACATGACCTTTTAAAGGATTAATCGATATGGTCGCCTCGCGCAATAAGGTGTTCCGTCGATGAGAAACAAGGGCCGCGGACGCCGCCGACGTCGCGCCGTCACCGTCGCTCTCGATAGGAATTATCGTAGAATCAGGTCGCGACTATTATTTATCCCCTTTCCACCGTCGGGATTCGGGTCAATCGATCCGATATCGGTTACATACTTACATCGTTAACACTGCGCTGTTGCTTTTTAAAAAACCGCGACGCGCCTTGTTGAACGCTGGCTGCGGTCCATTTGACGTTACAAATGCTTTGAAGCGTTCTTCTTCGCCTTCTTTCTTCATTGAAAGAAAGGAGAAGAGGAATGCTCTTCGAAGCATTTGTAGCGTCAAGTGGACCGCAGCCGCTGTTACTTAACGCGCGGAATTTCGACGCTTTACGTCCGCCGTGGACGAATACCGATGCTACACTAATGTCAGATTTCGATTTCCTTAAACTATCGGAGGTTCTGATTCCGGGGGAGTGACACTGAAAATACCAGAGACATATATTAAATTTTCATCGAGCGCAAAAATAAAATGTATAAATATAAATAGAAATATAAAAATTAGAAGAGCTCATATAATTCTTCATTGTTATTATATTTGTTATCAGCAGTAATTATTTATATTTATTATTATCAAGCAACACGGTCGGTCTTGCCACGGGCGTTGAGAGAAATCATTCCGACACTGATTTCCGACGGAGATCGCGGAACCCGTTCGCCAACGTGTTTTCTCTCGATTAAACACCGCGTATAGTCATCGGCCAATGTTCCTGTAATCTTTCGTAATCTCTCGCGTCGCTTACATTACACCATCGATCGTCACTCGTGATTGAAAATCGTGACGCGTTTCTCGGGCGAGTCGCGAATGCCAATCGGATATATAAGTACCCGGCGAAAAACCCTCTTCGCTCTTGTGAGGAAGAATCGCGCACGCCAGAGATCGGCGCGATGCATTTCAAGTGCGGCAACGATCGCCTCTCCCGCCCCGCGTCGCGTCGTTGCATAATTTCGCCGCGCCGCTGACACGCGATGCAATTCCACCGCGAGGCAATAACGTTCCACGCAATTATTTTTCCGTGATGAATCGTGTGCGTCGGCGGTCAGGGCCGCGTCATTATCGCGCCGCGGACGGTTTCGTCCGTCGTCTTTCGGAAATGATAGGCGATGATGGGAGATTCGTCGAAGATCGGCTCACATGACTGATAAGTCTCGTGCGCGCGAGCCGGAGATGCTACGGAACAAATTAAACTCTCGATAGGCCGAATTGTTATTCCGCGAAAAAGAAGAGCATTTACAAAAGTCAACTACACTTGCTCCATGAATGCATTATAGGCTCCGTTATATTGTATAATTTGCGATAAGATAATGAATTATCGCAAAGGCGCTATCTAAAATTTTTTTACTTTATCTGCACCCGCGTTCTTGTATTTTCCAGATTGCACGTACGAGATTCCTTTTTTTTTTTTTTCTTCAAATTATCGGAGCGAAAGACTGGAAGGTGAACAGGTCTCGTATTCCCTTTATGATTCTTTATTCCCGCAAACTCTGCCATTATGAATACAGCGGATATGTGCATTCATGCAGCGCACAGCAATTTCTCCGCCGACGATTATTACGAAGTAGTTCCCAATATCTCCGCGTTCGTCCCACGGAAAGAATCCGTTCGCGTGTAGGATTGCCGCACGCGAGCCATGATAAGCGGTTCGTTTGCATTTCCCGTAGCAGATAACGCTGATTCATTTTCGAAGCCAGATTTCCCTCTCTCTCTCCCTCTTCTTCTCTTTTCCTCCTTGATTTTTTCCTCCGTAGTTTGCAAATACGAACGTCAATCTAACGTCAATCTCGAAAAGGGATCGATCGACGCTCTTATATGATGCGATATCGAACTTCTCATTACGAGACATTTATTCAACGGGTTGAGTGGAAAAAGTGTTCTCAAAGATTGTAGCGTTCGATAAAAAATGGGAACGTGCTTCAAGCAAGCCTAAATGTAGGTATATGTAAAAGTAAAAACGATCGCAGCCTGAATAATGTCAAGTCTATTTTGCGCCTTTTTTTTTTTACGAGTATCAGACTTCATAAATGTCAGTTTATGATTAGTGTGATATTTACCGGTATTCATAAATTATTAATGTCGATGTTGACATTGAAAATACAGCCATCGGGGAGCAGAAACGGTAGGATTTCGATTACGGTGCTCGGCGGGCGTCGCGTTTCCGCTGTCGCGGGAAAACACCGGGGATCTCTTTCGCGTGTCGGCCACGGGCATCAGGCTGCGGGAATCCGAGAGCTCGCAGAAATTATAGGTATATAGGTGCAGTTTTCGATTCCCCTCGACCAGCCTCGGTTATCCATTACGTCGCGTCCCGGTCGCAAACGCCGCGCCGCCGGTTTTGCAAACAGACGCACGGCGATTGACGTCAGATCGCGTCTTACGACAGCCGAGAGGTTTACATGACAATTATTTTGACGCGTTATCGGAGCGACGGTATCTCGAGATATCTGTCAAGCCTTTTATCTTATTCGGGCAGACAGGCGGCTCGCGTTCGCGATTTCGCGGAGGAAGGTCGTTTTCACCCATGCCCGGGGGGCCGGGCCGCCCACCTGAATCTATCCTGGAGCTAACAAAATAAGAGCCTTTATGAAACACTGCTGTAAATCGGATTTCCAGTCCTTAAATATGATCGACTTTGCCGCAAAATTCGCGATTATTGTGTCCGAGATTACGTGTCGAGAAATACCAACTGATCGTAATCATTTTACGCTTGTTAACAATTCTCGGGTGAATTTACCGTTTCTCAGTCATTTGTCGGCCAAATCGGGGAATTCAAACAATTCTGTTCTATCGGCGAAATACGCAGCTCTAGGATGCTAATGAGTTTCATCGTCGAAAATAAAACGGACGAGATATGGGAAGGATATGGCGTATACCCTGTAAATTGTAACTATATATATATAGTAATTCTAGACCGTAACTCCAAACCGTTCGTGTATCAGCGAAGCGAGATATATAGGTATTTCATGAATGAGTAAAAGCGCAAAGAATTTATGTACGCGTTAAATTGTAATATTCGTTAAAGGAAATTTATTTGCTTTATCTATCTGCATGTTAAAAATTAATTAACGAATTAAAAAGATCACGCTCAAGGATTACTCGTTTATCCAAGTTTAATTATTATTAATGCACATTTGCGCTGCCTCTTTATTTCATATACCTATAATATATCGCTGAAGTTTGGTAAGAGAGCTGTCTTTCTACTTTCCTTCAAAGCATTTAACTATTATTAATGGACATTTTTCTTCCGATCCATGATACTGTATCTCACATCTGTATGCAAATTGGAAATGTCCTGACCTAATTTCGAAGCTGCAGTAGTGTAGGTCAACGCGCATAGATCAGTAGTGTAGATCGATGACTGGCGTTCTAGCGTACTAACGACTACAACCCTTTCTACGAGCAAGACGCTCTCTCTTTTTTCAATACAGCCACGTGTTTTTTATACATTTCGTAATAATAAATAAAACTTCTTTTTATTAATAATATGATAATATATAGCGCGGTTATATGTCCCCCAAGCTCGTCGATAAATCCAGAAATGTATACCTTGTAGAGTATAATTCGCGCTTTTACTACTCCATTACGTTTTAATTAACGCAATTGAGGTCGTAACATAATAATACGATGCAAATTGGATCTACGCACAATTAAGTGTACACGATAGGGATTCTTGATCGCTGATCAAAATAGATCGCTATATAGCGGGGACTCGCGGGCCGACGCCGACGACGTCAGAAGCGTTTACGTCGGGACTTTAATTGTCAATCATTATGACGACGACGCGAGCGATCCCGGAGCGCGGCCCGGAATCGCGAGTTCAATCTCGCGCAAGCATTAGTCTCGGTAAATAAATTATTGGCCGCGTGCGTAAAACCGTGCAGAATTACGCGCTTCGTTTCGCATCGCGAAACAGTTTCCTGATAAATGACGTACGCCGCGCGGCGGCGGCGGCGCTTAATTAATTAATATTAATCACACACCGTCGACGATCCTCTCGCCCCCACACCGGGTGACCCATAAACACACTTTCGAATCCTTTATGAATAATCGACGTTTCGCGCGGCCGGTGCCGTTGCGGCCCCGTGATGAAAGACGGGCGGCGCGGCGGTGTGCAGCAGGGAACCGCATCGCGGATTCGCAAATTGCACAGATGTTTCGTTAACGCGATTATAAAGCGCGACGACGACTGTACCTACTCCCGGAGTTTACGGCCGCAATTAGTCACGGGAAATGAATGCCGCCGATGACGATTCATGGACGGACGGGATCGTGACGTAAGAATATGGAGATTAAAGTTATGCAGCGGCTGCAGCTCCTATGAAATGTCAAAACGACATCTAAATATACGCGCTGTACAAGAATACAAGTACACGAACGCCGATAAATGTACAAATAAGTGTGCCCGAATCGGGCTTGCGGGAATCGGGCTTGCCGAAATGAAACTTTACTTCTGTATTTATTATTCATTTTCATTCCGGTACGGAGGCTGATAAATATACAAATTGGGAAAGTTAGTCTCGTCTACGAACTATTTAGATTAAATTCTAACTGCGAGCTGAAATCAAACTGAATTATGTAGAGATTTTTACTCGGGATAAGACAAGTAAGTTTGGGGAAACGCTTCGGGTGATAACGCAACTTTAAAAAACTCGAAAAATCAAGTCGATATCGCCCCGAGTGTCTCATATTTTATACACGCTTTAGTAAACGAAGAGAATTGAATTAGCGTCCGGGACGTTAAAAAAATTTTTTCGGGCGTCGAAAAAGTAATTCGGCGATTACGATCGGTAAATTCGGCCT
Organism: Leptothorax acervorum; assembly: GCA_035220615.1. Classification (NCBI taxonomy): domain Eukaryota; kingdom Metazoa; phylum Arthropoda; class Insecta; order Hymenoptera; family Formicidae; genus Leptothorax; species Leptothorax acervorum. The sequence continues at coordinate 1,955,562 of JASTWQ010000006.1, forward strand.
ATTGAGCGATGTCCGATAACGGGATAGCGCGATGTTACCGCGATAAAGTCGATGTAACCAAGATAAAACGACATTAAGATCCTCCCGTAATGAAATATGACAGGTTTTTATCGCGATTATTTTATAATTTAATTAAAATCGTATTACGCGATTACGCTACCGTCATGTTACAATCTTATCTATTTGTACGGAATGACGGAATACTATTATCGCGGCTGACTAGCTTCTTCTTCTTTTTAACGCATCGCAGGTGCAAACACTTTAATATATCAATTGGATAACGTATATGTATTTTTGTTCTTTTTATTGTGTTCGCGAAGTCTCATTCATTCGTGTCTCTCCGTATAAGATCAGGACTAAATTTAAAAAAAAAAAAAAAATAATTTTCAATATTTTGCATAATTCTGAATAATTCTTAATATTCTGTATTCAGAACTTGCATTTAGAACGTTCGGAGGTTCTTGCGCCCTCGAGATGCTCGTAAAAATTACGTGCGACAAGAATATTATCAATTTATCGTCGTGATTTACAAAACGCTTAACACGCGACGGTAAATGTTGCTCTTTTGCGCGCACCGGTCGCACCATTAAAATTAAGAACGGGATTTCTGGGGCACCCTGTGTACAAATGGCGCACGAATGGGTGCGCCAGTTCCGAGTGAGAAAGAAAGAGAGGCAGAGAGAGAGAGAGAGAGAGAGAGAGAGAGTCAGAGCCGCGTGCACGAAGACACCGCGACGCTATTTTTAATCACGAGCGAGCCTGCTAAATGGAATTACTTTGTCTTTTGCTGTTCCGCGAAATGCATCCACCGCCGTTAACACGCGCGGTGAGCTGTCGACATTTTTACGCGACGGTTTACACGGAACGCTCTGCAGGATCGAAGAGCACGATTAATCCTGCGATGATTCACTTATATCGTACGTCGGATATTCTCCAAGAACACTTCTCATGACTGTTGCGATTTTGCGGAAACATTAAGGGCCAGTTTTTCAATAGTAATCGCTTAACTTTAATCTTAGCTTAACTCACTCTTCATCTCTTTCTAACTATCCTCCTTAGAAAAAGAGTGAGTTTAGCTAAACTTCAGTTTAAACGACTATTGGAAAACTGACCCTTAACGTCATCTATTGTTTTCCTTTTTAATATCTAAACTCACGTTCTTATAGTTAATCTCGCGATGACGTCTCCTTCTGATATCTATTATCACTCTCCGGGTGTTTTTTAAGACAGTTACATTATATCTAACAATTTCGAAATATCCAGACACGCGTTGTGAGTATCGATTCGCGTTTTCCAGCTAGCGAATTTTAAAATATCTCTCCCTCGCTCTTCTCGGAAAACATGCTTGATACACTCCCGTCTCCGCGAGTCCGTGTAGTATGCTGTATCTGTATGACATACGCGGTGAAGGTCTTCTGGTTTAATCCAACGAATCAAGCGAGTTTCGGGAGACCACGTACCTGCTCTTCGATCGTGGAATGACGTAATGGCCTAATTAAGATTTCATAGCACTTTGAAAATGCCAAATTGAATTTCTCGGTTCGACACGTTTGCCGGTAATTCTCTCTCCCCCATTTCGATCCTTCCAGGAAATAATCTTGCGTATATATTATATAGTTATAACTCATCCGTCTCTCCTTGTATCGTTCTCTCATCTCAAGTATCTCAATTACACGCAGCGTGCGTTCGTATTATACACGGTTTTCCGTATCTGACGTCAGCAGACGCAGCCGAAATATCTCTCGTGGGATCGCGATGGTGGGGCAAGGGGGGGAAAGGAGAAGAAGAATGGGAGAGATAATGCAGTACTGTCTGGAGTCTGGACACTTTCTCTGTCTTATTCGTCACGGTCTCTCCCCGACTTTGCTTCCCTCTTCCTTCTCTTTATCGGCATGATAAAATTGTGCTATTTCCACGCGAGAAGCTTATATCATTACGCGGAGCAATCACCGTCCCGAGGAGAGCGAGAAACGGAAAAAACGAGCGGATTGAATGAAATCGCTTCTTCCTGAATACGCCTTGTAGGACGAGCGGGGAAGGGGGCAAGGGGGGAGGACACTACTGTGCAACCTTGATCATTATCCGAAACGATCCTGGCAAACGACGTCGTGACGTGCGAAGATCCGCGCAAGATTGATTAAATTTACGCTGCTAACGGCCGATCTCGCTTTCTGTCCTAATTTTCAAATTTCACTTCTGCAGGAAAGAGGAAATGAATCTTTTAAGGGATCAAAATCGCGAGAGAGATAGAGAGAGAATGGAAAGGGGGGGGGGGGGGGGGGGAGGAGATGTACTCTTAATGATTTATTTACTTAAAAAAGCGGGAATGAGTGGAGGCTCGATATTTTTATGCGTGTGTTTTAGGACCTCGCGTTGTGCAAACATCGAAATTCCGCGCGAAAACAAACGGGCGATTCCGCCCGCGCCGCCCGGGCCGTTTCCGCGACAGAGATGAGTCAGGCCGCGTCGATGTCGGTCGCCGGGGTTGGTGAAACAATTTTCCGCAACACCACACACCGCACGAATTTTCCGACGGGCTGACAAACACCGCAGAGTCCGGCACCGCAGAATCCGATAGCACGCGAGAGCTATGCTCCCATATGCTCTACGTTGCCGTCTCTCGGCACGCAAAAGAGGCGCGCCGCGCACCGGTGCGTATATTATCAGCGATTACGTTACACGTGCGCGCACGGCGAGAGGCCGAGGGGGGCAACAGGGGGGGGGGGCGGGGGAGGGGGGGCTCCACCTTTGGCTGGCGATCGGCACGCGTGCGTTGACCAGCAACGATGCGTCGACACAGTTAATGCACGCTACGGCGGGAAGGAGAGATAAAGATGGATAGATAGATAAGAAAGACAGAGAAAGATAGAAAGAAGTCGAGATAAGTACATAATTATAAAGATAAATACTTAACAGGTTAAAGATAAATAATTGCTGGAAAAAATACAAAATTCACACAGAAGTATTATTATTTCTACCAAACCCCGGACCGAAAATTTTTTCTCTAATCATCTTTTCTAATTAATTGTAAAATTCATATCGGTCCTGCTTCACTTATTCTTATAAATAATTAAATTAATAAATATTTATTTTATCAAAAGATAGGAATATTACGAGCTGTCAACTTTTCTATATATATAGATATTGGTAATAACTTTTTTCATTTTAATCGGAATCGATTTGAATACTTCCCGCAATACTTTTCAATGAAACTTTCGTAGCGCTGTCTAGAAGTCCCAGGCAAGTGCCGGATATCCGAAAAAGATTTTAGTCTCCAGAAACTTGGAGAATTGTCATCTGAGAGCCAAAAAGTCGCCAGTACTCTTTTGTTTTTACTTTGATCGTTTCGACCGTTCGGAATCGTCGGGGTCCAGAACAGTCAGGAAAATGTTGCAGATTTCCACAAAGGGGAAAAAAAATGTTTCGCACTTATGCGTGCAATATCTGTGCGCTGTTCTAGGTCCGAATTTATAGACGTTTCTCAGTTATCAAAGATTAGCCTGTCTTTGTCTCGCGTATACCGTTTTATCCAGTTTTATCATACGCGAGATAAAGACAGACTGATCTTGACAACTGAGAAACGTCTATTAATTCGGACCCTAGAGACGTACGTAAAACGAGCGCAATGCTGAAATACTGTAAAGTGATATGTTTCGCGATGGGTCACTTCTAACATGAACTGCCATCTCCGGAGAGATCGCGCGCGGCTCCGACTACGTACATACATCCCTGCATGTGTCGCGGTTAGCGATTATACGGACACAGCGGAAGTGTTCCGACGGACGGCATCCGCCAGTCGCACATGGAATCGTAGAAAGGCCGGGTCGGTCATCGGAGATATTACGCGTGAGGCGACGCGCTCCTCGCTCCGCTTGAACGCTCGCGTGCGTGCAATGTGCGGCTCGATAGGCCAGGTAAGCGCGATCGATATAGGGCCGGGCCCACCTGATGAGACATGCAAAATATTACACACCTCAAGAAATGAATAAGTAAGGAGCGATGGAAAGAGCGTGGACGACCGGATTGACCGACCAACACGGTGCAGGGCGCCTATTTATCGTGCGTGACATCGAACAAGTGGCTTTTACGCGTGATACGATTTGACTGCGCACCGGTACCCCCGGGCGGATCATATTATCTTAATCTTCCCACCCTTTTAAGTGAAGTGAATTAAGTGGATTATGATGACTCGAGAGAATCGCGGTAATCTCCGTGAACTCAATTTGGATGAAGCTTATATACGAAGCGGATTGCTTCAATGAGAAACACACCTGCGAAAAGTCCATTGATACGTGGCTCGCGTTACGGACAAATATTTTCGTTCCCCGCGCCGTTTATAACCCGCCGCTTATTACCTCATTGTGTATTTCATTTTATTTTACTACCTTTCCCGGTATACCTGGTGTCGTATTTCACCGTTTCCCGGCTCGTAGTCCGGCCGCGAGGCAATTTTCGACAACTTGGCGCCTCGCCGAGGACCTCGATTAGCGCGACGCGATATTGTTAACGAAGAATATCGTCTGCGAAGGAGAATACTGCCAAAAGTATTCCGGCGGCGAGGCTGGCCGCACTGTTGTGTATAATAAAAGTCGTGATTTTGCGCGGTGAAAAACAGAGAGAGAGAGAGAGAGAGAGAGAAGCGAAGAACAAATCAACTCGCCCGACACGTTCGTGCGATCGTAGTTAAATAAGCTAGAAAAATCCACAAACGCCCGAGAAACTCGACGTTTTCACTGGACTGACGTCACGTGTAGCGCGTAGGAAACTCTTGCAACAGATACTCGAAGATCGCACTTTTAATGAGTTCACCGCAAACTCGATCCTGGGGCTCTCAGACTCGCGGTCCATTTTATCTCCGAGTTGCGCGATGACGTCTCGCAACAAAATCTGCACGGAAAAGCGCGATCTGCGCGCGAGATCAGTGCTCGGGAGGAAAAAAAAAGACAGGTTTTATCACCGTCGAGCACTTATGCGGAAATTCCGCGATGACGGCTTCGCGTTTTTTTGAAGGCTGCACATAATTGGCGGGAACATAATTGAAGTGTCGTGCTCATGCTGTTTTATTCGCGTTGCTCGTTTACGTTGCTTACTGCGCGGGCTGATAGCATATAGACTCTACATATACTCGCGCGACTTTAAAAAAAAATCGTATATGAATCCGCGACTTCGAACGCTCGCGCGCGCGCACCTGAGATAATCTCCGTTATTGTAGTCCTGGCGTGGGTGGAAATTATGCCGAAGTGGGTGGTAATTAGAGTGACACGTGATTCCTTAACTTTTCGCGGAATTCCGTTCTGCGTTATGCAAGAGACGCGCACGTAAAAAAAAAAAGAATGTTGGACGTCGTCGGTTGAACTCCCGAGCCTCGTTGCTGAACGAAAGTGACATACCTACTATGCAGTGAGATAAAAAATTGTCAGTTGCAAAAAATTATTTTTGTAAAAATATACAGTAGTAATTATTAGTAATTTTACAGTAGTAATTTAAACAAATAAATTGTTAATAACTTTTTATTGCATCGACTTACGGAAAAGCAACAAATTCTGGTGTATTGGTTTTTTGGATTTGAGCGCTCTACATATGTTTTTCATATTGGGGGGGGGGGGGGTCTAGCTTGACGACAAGCTGCCCCCCCCCCCCCATTTCTATCGCCGTTTCCTGCTAAACGGTTTGAGCAACAAAATCCGGACTAGAGCAACAAATTAGCACATAAATAGCACTAAATTTTTTGATAGGTGCGGATTTTTTTGCGATAGTGGGGGGGCTAACTTGATAGAGGTGAAAATATCGTAGTCGGAAAAAATATATTCATGATTTTCTCTCTCTCTCTCTCTCTCTCTCTCTCTCTCTCTCTTTCTCTTCTCAATTTAGATATTAACATATTCAACAGGAGCCTCTTTAGGAGTTAAATAAAAACAGTGATGCAATCAAAGCCTAGCGAATAGTAGAGGCATGAATGATGCATCGGGACAGCTGCCGTCTGTCGTTCATCGCTATCACTGCATGCTGAGAGCCACATTGCGCGAATACACCTATCGCAATTTTACTGAACCGCGTGTATTCGACAAGATTATCGCGATTGCGAGACGAGAGGCCAGCAAACCCGTAAAATTTCGCCAGTCGAGTAGTCGCCATAGTTCCTAACTTGATCGAGCCTCGTTATCTGTTTCTGTTGTTGGAAAATTGTTTAACATTGAAACACGCTGCCCCTTGCACATTTCGAAGGACGCGACTGCAGGCCGAAAATTATTTCTCGCAAATTTGTTATTGGATCGATACGGGAAATTATTCTCCGATTACGCCATCCACATGTAATGTATATAAATTTAGAGTTTACATCATCCGCGCCTTACTTATAACTTATAACATTGGCGTAAACGCCGCGTTTTTTTTTTCTTTTTTCACATGAATCGCCCCAATGTCGCGCATATGCGAGACGCGGCGGTGAAAGTATTAAACAAATATATGCGTCATCCTCGAGGATAATAATGTTGTTCGCTTAACGACCGTATCACGAATGCGAATGAATGTTACTATGTTAGTGACGTGTTTGGCGTCGTTTATATCGATTCGGTCGGCGAGTCGGCCGGATATATCAAAGGAGCGTCGTAAATATTTATTTGCATGCCTTTTCTCCCCTCCACGTTTCACCTCCGCGAGCGTGCCTCGCGCGCATTAAGGACGAGCGCGAATTTTGATAAGAAAATGATGATAGTATATGTACTATATATGTACGCGTGTGACGCGACAGAATTCCGAGAACGCGCCGCGTGAGCGAGAAGCGCGTTTGCGTAGGACGCTCTTTTACATTCATGAATCATTCCCCCGTTGATTTCTTCTATCTCTATAGCGCAGCGCGAGCATGTCCGATGACTAGTTGTGACACGACACTATTTATTCTGCGCCCGCGTGGAACGCGCCTCGGCTCGCGGCTCCGTTTCTTCTCGCGCTCTGGCAGGTGAGAGTCACATTTTTCGGCGATCAAATGATTGATCGACCAACAAGACCGCGGATTCCCGAAGCTCGCTTATTTCTTCCTCAAATTTCTTTATCTCGAAATGAATATTCTTTAGCAAATTATAGAGGTGTCATAAATTTCTTTTGATCAGGCAGTTATTATAGTCATCTGGACTTGTCGACTATTATCGCGAGGTCAATTTGACAGAATTTCTGCTGCGAAACTGCTGGTGCTGGGAGTCCTTCATAATCTCCATCTACATCTTTGAACGATTAACATAAACTTGCAACTTGACATTTTGCAACTTTTATCCGCGAAGGAAGACGAACGACGAATTGGATTTGACGATGAACGAGACGAGAGACGCGAATCTGGACACTTCTCCGTGCACATCTCGGAGTTTCTTTAATACATTTCGCCTTCGCATTAATATTCGCGAAATGTGTACATACTTCCGAGCATCGGCGCGCGCGCGAACGTCGAATTTCCGGCGGTCTTACGGATCTGACGTTTGACGGGACATTTCTCATCTTTACTCGGCGACGCCGGCGGCGCGGCGGGTGCAGTTAATAAAAAGGAACGGCGTCGCGCCCCGGACGGGATTAACGTTACGTGACGGCCTGGGTACGCGGGTGAATAATGAGAGCGGCTCATGCAAAAGCGATTAAACTCGTTTAGCTAAGAGCCGTCTGAGCGGATAATAAAATTGCGCGGGGTCTAATTCGATGAACGTGCGTAAGCGGTGACATCATTTCGCGACCTCCGCTGCCTCCGCATTCCCCCGCCGCGCCGAACTCTCGGCAGGCGCATTAATGACGATACGCTCCCGTGGCCGCGGTCACTCGGCGCTGAAAGCTGAAACAACGCCAGCAGCGACGACCGGTCCTCCTCCGTTTCGTTTCCTCCAGCGCGAAATGCCATCGTCGCGGCCGCTCGCATTCCGCGCGCGCGACGAGAGATAACCCGGCGACGATCCGGGCAACCTTCTTCGCGATCGCTGATTCCGTATTTATAGCATTGGCCACGTTTACATGTTATCGTTAATCGGGTTTGATAACATTAATAGTTATTACTGACGCGTAAAATGTTTTATAAACGCTGGTTAAATTCAGTTTTACAACAACGCCGGTTGTTGTTGCTTTAACGCCCGTTGAACGAAGAGATGCAGACTTGTAAATCCGACTTTTAAAGAAACATGTAAACGCCAAAGCGAGTTGTTATGATTTGCATTGCCAACTTATGATAAAATTATGAAAAGTGTATCTGCTGTATTTCTCCGACGAGAGAGTTCGAGATTTCGAGATCTCTTCGAATGGGGAGATAAAATAACAACTCTTCGTGCAAACGAGCGTAGCGTTTTAAGAAGTTATAGCTACACTGCGTTTTTGTAGTGTCAAATTATACTCAATTTGACAATAGCTACACTCTGTTAAATTTGTAGTGTCAAATTATACTCAATTTGACAGTAGCTACACTCTGTTAAATTTGTAGTGGCAAATTATACTCAATTTGACATTAAGTCATTTTTTAACTATTCCTAGGTCGCCACTGCTCCTACTTAATATTTATTTAACTAAAACAATGGAGTTAAAATAACACTGTTTTGTGCTAAAATAATAAATTTCGGCGCACATGGTGGTTAAAAATAACAAAACGCTATCTAACTCAAGGTATTGGTTTAAATTTAACGTTGTACAAATGTTACCAAGCCCGATTAATGATGACGTGTAAACGTAGACATTGTGCGCGAGCGGACACGTGTAACGGAGAAAGGTAGGACGCGAACGTCATCGGATGATCACATCATATACACGTAAGAGGCCTTCGACTTTCGAGCCGGCCGCGTGTACACTGTTAAATTCGTAGTATAAAATTATACTACGATAATTACTAAAATTATACTCAATTTTAGTAATTTTTAACCATTCCTATAAGTCGCCACTGCTCCTACTCGATATATCGTTAATTTAACTGAACCAATGGAGTTGAATAATATTGTTTTGTGCTAAAAGAATAAATTTTGACACACATGGCAGTTCAAAATAACAAAATGTTATTTAGCTCAAGGTATTGGTTTAAATTTCGTCCTTTTTTAATACTTAATAGTGCACGTATTGGAGAACACGCCGGTTTGGTCGCGCGCGAACGACGACGAGGACACAATAAATTACATTTTTTCACGTGAAACGTGACAAATCGTATTTTTCACCCGGCATCTGTTGGTGTGCGATCGTTATCTGTTACCATTATTATTACGGTGCAAGGCTACCGAGTTGGTATCGATCCCTGACCGATCCGACGGCTGATTATTTTCTGCTTGACACCCTCAAAATCGGCGCGGTTCAAAGCGAAATTCGAAAGGGAACCCCGTCTTTTTTTTTGCGCGACGGAGAGTAGGAGGAGGAAGGGAAGCACGAGGTGACCGAGACCGAGGGGCGATGCATTTTGGAAGTATTTCAAGTCGCGAGATCGCGCTATAAAAGTCGCCCTAGCGCGGTTCCGCGGCTCGAAACGCGCGCGACAAAATGCAATTACGCGTGGTCCACGTGTATGTATGTATGTATATGCGTACGTGCGTTCGCGTGCGCGCGCGCGCGCGCCAAATGCCCGGCGCCCGTTTTAATGAAAAGCGACGGAAACGTTCGCGAACGGGAAATTGCTTCTCCTTACGCAATTTCGTTACGGGATCGATGCGGAGAAGCTCTTGGTCCCTCGCGGATCGCGCCATCCGGTCGCCCGGATGGTGGAGCGAATTTCGGTCTCGACCGGAACGAGCATCCGGCACGAGCGTCACCCTTTTACCTCTTTAGATAGAACGGCAAGTCACAATAGAGTCTAAATGACGATTTTCAAGTCGTTTTGACTTCATCATTTTGACTTCATTGTGACTTTCTGTTCCACCTGAAACGTCTCATCATTTCCGTCGCATTAATTTTGTTCTTTTTCCTCTTCTTTTTTTTTATCGCTTCCATTCCTCGTAATCTTCGGTCGTTTGACGTCTCAGTGAGGACGCATATCGCGACGGAAGGAGTTGCGAGACTTGCGAGAACGTTCGAACGTCTTCGCCGGCGCGGCGGCGTCGCGAAAGGAACCCGGCGTGGCCCGTCGATTATCATACGATTCGAAATAGCACGCCGGGGATGATGATTACGTGAACCGCGCGCGGACGAGTCGGACCATCTTGTGCGAATGTGCGTGAAGAACGCGTCGCTGCGTCGCGTCGCGACGACGACGACGCCCGGCGTCCCGACGTCTCACGATCGTTCCGCCGCCGTTGATCTTTCGTCGCGGCGGGCCGGAGAGCTTTTACCGAACGGATTAAATTTCCGTGTACTCCCGTCGTTTGTGTACTCGTCATCGTTTCTCCTTCGGAACGGAATTTAATTCTTTTTTTTTTTATCTCACAAAGAGAACCCTCTTCTTTCGCGGTTTCTGCGTCCCGACGGTTTTTTTTTTTTTTTTTTTTTTTTGTTGCTCGAGGAAGCCCGGGCACGCGTCTTTCTTTTTGAACGCCGGAGACGGCGACCGGAAGTGAAAGATTCGAACTTGCCGCGCGAATCCGCGATTCGAGATAAAACCGTGGATTCTTAGACAAAGAGGAATAGAATAAAAAAAGAGATAGAGAGAGAGAGATATAGGAGTTATGCTCGCGATCTACTAGAGGGCAACACGAATCGATTATTTACTGGATTATTACTTCGCTAATGACTAATTTCACTTAACGCTCGCCTCTCTGCGGCGCGATCGGTAATCGGGACGGGATCTATAGCTTCACACACGTTGCTGGATGTACTCTCCCGCCATTGCACGCCTGTGTGCCTGCCTGCCTGGCGCGACGATAAAAGCCTCTCCTCCCGATATACGTCACTCACGGGAAATCATGAAATTGTGACGGGGACGGCCTTAAAAACGGGTGGTCGCTCCCGGCCTAATGTTTGTTCGTCGATTTCCTCCGAACACGTCGCCTTCCGAATACGTGCGCACGAAGAGGGAACCATCAGGAGGTAAACGCGCCTCACCCTCCCTCCCTTCTCCCCCCCCTCCTCTCTCTCTCTCTCTCTTTCGCTCTCGCGGCTCGCGCGCGCCCGCTCCCTCTCTTGTTAGTTCTCAGTCTGTCTCAGTCCGACGCGCGTCGTTATTTTTAGAGCACCGTGTTTGTATTCCTATCGAGCGAGCGAGTGACAGTCCGTCCCGTTAACGGTATTTTCCGTTCCATCAGCGGCCGCGTTCGCGGCATTCGTTTTCACCCCCGGGTCTCACCTCCGCGAGACGGACTCCGCCGTCCGCGCCGCCGGCCGCGGCGATCCGCGCCAACCTTCACGTCGCTGCCCGCCCGCCCGCGGCCCGCCTCGCGCACAGCGGCCCACAGCCCACAGCCTCGTCTGCTGCCGAGGCGCGCATAACCTCAATCTCGGAGTGGCGCTTCCAGCTCGACGGGGGAGGAGCAGCGGGGCAGAGGGGTTTCGCTCCACCTGACGGAGAGGACGGGGCGAGTGCACTCGGCTCTTTAACTCGGGGGAGAGGGTTAACCGACCTCGGGGATTAACGCGCGTGAGGGCGCGCGCGCGAGCGGGAGCGCGAGTGCCTCGTGATCTCGCCTCGCTGCGGTCTCGCCGATTCCTCTCCGTGACACGGGAGCGCGTCTGCTCGGGCGCCGGGTTAAAGGAGTTTGACATTTAGCGCGAAGCGCCGCGGTAGGGTCGACGTGGTGTGCGCGCGTATGCGCATATGTGTGTGTCTGTCTGCCTGTGTGTGTGTATATGTGTATGTAGGTACCAGCACGGTGGAGCGATGTTGCTCCTTTCGACGTCGCTGCACACCCCCGGAATCAATAATCGCGTTGCATAAGCGACGAGAACGTCCGTCGCGAGCCGCGTGCCCTCGTCCTCGTCGCCGTCATCGTCATCGTCGGATATTCGTTTTAAGTTTCCTGACACGCGGTCGCGCGGTATCGATTGCGTCCGCGTTTCGATTCCCCGGAGCACCGCTGTGATCGAGGAGCTGCCTGCCCGTCGTCCACGGTGCACGCACGGCCGTCGTGCAACGATGTGCGCTACACGCCTCGTGACGGTGATTCAACTATTTAATTCCTTTCTCTGAGATGGTGTCGACGTAGTCCGTAGAGGCTCTAATTCCCATTAGTTGGCGGGCACATTGCGATAAATTTAAGTTACAAATGGAATCAAACGTGACATGTGTATGAATGTAACATGGAACATGTGTGTTTACATCCATTTAGCACTTATTACACCTTGTAAACTTGACAATTGAAGAAAGTTCTCCATTGTGTTTCAGCCGTTGGCCCTCCATTCACTTGGAGGCCAGTGGAGCAGCGACGCCAGAGAATAATACGAGCTGTGGTAGCCTTGCGGAAGCGTACCAGTAGTTGGCTTCGGCCAACGAAGGCGACAGGGATATCATGGCAACGATAGACGGCCGGCCGGCCCAATATGGTATCACGCTTAAGCAACTCCGCGAGCTCATGGAGCACCGGGGTCGCGATGGTGTCAGCAAAATTAATGGCTACGGTGGTGTGCAGGAGATTTGTAAAAAGCTGTATACTTCACCCAATGAAGGTAGGCTCATCCGTTGTATCTCACTGCGACAGAACATTTATAAAATTGAACGGATAGTCGATGAGAGACAAGCTTTACAAACCTTTCTTCTAATCTCTGAAGATTTAGAATTGTATGACAAATGAGAATTATGACATAGAAGGACGTGTAACAAGAGGATAATGATTTTTGCTATCTGCGTAGGTCTTAGTGGGTCAGAAGCGGACATACAACATAGGCGAGATGTATTTGGTTCCAATATGATACCTCCAAAACCACCAAAAACATTTTTACAGTTAGTATGGGAGGCATTGCAAGATGTCACGTTAATCATCTTAGAAGTAGCAGCATTGGTTTCATTAGGTCTTAGCTTTTATCAGCCTGCTGATGATGAGGAAGAACGTAAGTATGATGTGATATCACATACCTATTTTATCTACGAGTGGTTTCTACTTAGATAGTGTAGTAAGGAAATTCTACATAGTTTTATATTAAAATCATATATAACTGCAGAAAAAAATGTTACCAACTTTAGATTTAGAAAGACTTTGAAGAGACATGTTTTTTTTTGTTTAGCTGAATCTTCAGTTAAATTGGATGAGGACGAAGCAAAATACGGTTGGATTGAAGGACTCGCTATATTGATTTCTGTAATTGTGGTGGTCTTAGTGACAGCGTTTAATGACTATTCCAAGGAGAGGCAGTTTAGAGGTCTTCAAAGTCGGATAGAGGGAGAACATAAGTTCTCGGTTATACGGCAAGGAGAAGTGAAACAAGTCTCCGTGTCTGACATTGTTGTGGGTGACATTTGTCAGGTATATATGCAGTAAGATTGATCAAATCTTTTATACGGTTTTTATAATGATCTGTTAATGTCGGATTAACTTTGTACGGCATTCCTATACATTAATGTAGTAGAGGAAAGTAAAATTTACATTAAATTAGCTGTTTGACAATACAGGTAAAATATGGAGACCTGTTGCCTGCAGACGGTATTCTTATACAAAGCAACGATCTCAAAGTGGATGAATCCAGTCTGACTGGAGAGTCAGATCATGTAAAGAAAGGGGAATCGTTCGATCCTATGGTACTTTCAGGTAAGAGAGCTTTGGCTGAATTATCCTCCTGTTGCTAGATTATTTCTTGTGTTAAAAAAAAAGTTTCAAAATGTTTGAAGGATCTTTACGGGATGGAAAACTATCTTGTGTATATTGTATTGTTGAAAAGGTACGCACGTGATGGAGGGTTCCGGGAAAATGTTAGTTTCTGCAGTAGGTGTTAACTCCCAGGCGGGTATTATCTTTACCTTACTGGGTGCTGCTGTTGATCAACAGGAGCAAGAAATCAAGAAAATGAAGAAAGGTACGTGCAATCGTTATTTCCGATCGATTGATGACTTTGAATGACTATACATTTATACAGATGTTACTAAATTCTTGGAGTAATGTAATTTCTTATATTTATATATAGTACGTGTTTCTTGAAATTCTCTTAGGTTTTATTATCGTAGATTAATTTCGAAATCGATATCCCATATTCTTTCCACTCTGATGATTTAGTACACCTGTCTCTCTACTAGCAACTTCTGAATCATTCAGTAAACTCTATTAAAAAGTCTATTGAAAAATCAATAAATGAATGTGTTACGACGTGTTCATAGTACAAGTAGCTCGAGTAGCGAATAGAATTTACGGCAACTTGCCTCTAATAGAAGTTGTTGGTACTCTACTATATCCTAGCATGATATTTACGAAATGTTTCAAAATGGGTGTAGACGAATCGCAGTGGACGCATGGTTTTGACGTGAATTGGTGTGATAATTTTTTATTACGGATTTCACAAATAGTCATTTCTTTTATTCCCTGGTTTTTTTTACCCTCGACATTGCATTTGCAACACCTACAAATGGATTTTCGTACTTTTATTAACTTATTAACTAATTGGCTATAGAGAACCTGCGTTTTGATCTGTTAACGTTTCGACAGCAAATACTTTCTATTTTTAGAAAGTACAAAATATTTTCATAAAACTGCAATGATGCAGCAGTATTATTTCATGACATTTCCATTAACAAAAAATTCTTTCCCCTCATTCAGTTATATACATTAAATGTATTAGGCACTGTAGGCAAACATCAGAGTAATATTTGCAAATTACTTCGATCTATCTTTATTAAAGTGTCATTTACATAGTTTTACCATTATGAAGAATAAGAAGCCACTTATCGGCGGAATTTTTCAAGGTGCCATTATTTGATTATGTCTCTTACTTTCGTAAGTCATTTGTGTTTTTGTCCCTCTCTACATAGCTAAAATGTTTCTGCTGTATAATGTTTCTGCTATATAATGTTTTCTTATCTTTGTCTGATATGTGTACATGAAGTCTTACATTCAATAATTGCAAAATTAATTAAACTGTTATTATTCTATAATCTTCTTAAGTCATTTTTTATAGAAGTTGTGTTCTAAAAGTCACGTACTTTTCAAATCAAGGACCAAAATTTTACATATTTTGATAATATTATATTAAAGTTCCAAGATTTTATTTAAAAAAAAAGAAGAGAAATTGTTTAATTCAGAAACTAAACTTGTCGGTCTTTCAACCTTTGATAACTTACTATTTTTTTAATCTAATTTTCCCCAGTATTGGTAATTTAAGAAAAGTACGCTATTTTTGGGGCATTTTATACATGGAAATAGAATATCAAAAGCATAATTCCTTTCTTTGACAACCCATGCTCCTCTGTATGTCTTTCGTTATTACACAACCTGGAAGGTGAATCTGTATTTTCCTGATATGTACGTGCGTGCGTAGGTGCGTGCGTGCATGTATGTATTACCCAGGAATGCATTCTTATGCACTCTTAAAGTTATATTAGTGAGAACTTATCCGTTTATCATTGAAGCAACAGTCGTTTCTGGTTCTATATGTTTGACCTTCTGGGCTGTACCTACCTCATTTGTTAGTGTTAAGTACCCTCTTGCGAAAATTAATGAAAAAAGGAAGAAAAGAATTATAATTACAAAACATAATTTCTCTTTTAATGACGCGATTTATTACCATTGGCATATATATTTTCAGATAGATTGCTAATCAATTTCGTTTTGCATGTATTTTTTTATCTAGAGGCTAAAAAGCAGCGGAAGAAGAAGTCATTACCAGGTGAATAATTCTAAATAATATATATATATATCTATATATTCTTATTGTTTATACCTCAATATGATTATGTGTACATATATACACATATACGTTTATTATTAATGCCAAGAAATTGATCGAATTCTCAAGGCAGCATTGAGTCTTTTTTTATCTTTATCTCTTCATCTTCTTCATTTCTCTGTATCACTCGGGTATATTTTCTTTTTCCTGTGTTACTTCGATTAGTTATATCTACAATCTTACACTAATGTCGCGTATAAAGGAATATTTTATCGTATTAGCAACATTCGATTAAAGTCAGTTTTCCCTGTCTTTGTTGAGCACAGTTTAAGAGTGTACTCGGACCTGGTATACATGGCACGCAATTACTTGCTTGAAACAATAATATTAACTTGAAATTATGAAAATCGTGGTGAGGCAGATCGCTATGCGTTTTATTTAAAGGACGTGACCTCGATATATCGCCTGCTACTAAACGCTATGTCCAGGACCGAGTGTAAGAAAAAAAAAAACGAAATTATATTGTCCACGCTTCCGTGTTCCCTACTGATCTTTGCGTGTTTTATTGGCAGTGGTTTATATGCATTTGACACGTTAGCGGCTACCTCGTTCTTGCATTAGCTTCTCGTTTTCTGCATTTTAGTAATGATATAAACACCCGTGGTTTTAAATGTGTTTTTAACATGTAACTGCTGTGTCCACCATTTAATCTTGATCATCTCTCATTAAACTTCTGTCCATTAACTCGAGTAGCATCCACTATTTTATTAGAATGCTTTCAACAACTTGGATATACTCTTTCTAAGTTTAACGATCAAGGCTCAGTCGACGTTGCGATCGATTAGCAACCAGGCATAATCAGAATCTTTACTGAGGTGCGAGTAGAGGTTGATCGCTCGAGTCGATTGAGCCTCGATTGGCATATAACGATGGAACACGGTCTAATCTTGGCGTTGTAAATCAAGGAGAGGAGTCGGTAGAGATTACCGGGAACAGTCACGTGACGGGAGGCGGTGGAGGCGGCGGCGGTGGTGGCGGTGGCGGCAGCGTCAAGCACGAGGGCGGCGAGAATCATCACGCGACCGCACCCGCGAGCGCCGAGGGGAGCGGGAAGAAAGAGAAGAGTGTTCTGCAAGCCAAGCTAACTAAACTCGCCATACAGATCGGTTACGCCGGCTCGACCATTGCGGTACTCACTGTCGTCATTCTAATCATACAGTTCTGCGTGACGACCTTCGTCATGGAGGGCAAGCCGTGGCGAAACGTATACGCCGGTGATCTGGTGCGGCATCTGATCATCGGTGTCACGGTGCTCGTAGTCGCTGTACCCGAGGGTCTTCCTCTAGCCGTCACCTTGTCGCTCGCTTATTCTGTCAAGGTGAGACTGCGCAGATTTTGTCTTGAGACTTTTTGGAGACGTCCGTTCTTTCGTCCCCTTTGAGACCGTCCGTTTCTCTGTGCAGAAAATGATGAAGGACAACAATCTGGTGCGTCACTTGGACGCCTGCGAGACGATGGGTAACGCCACCGCCATTTGCTCGGACAAGACCGGCACCCTGACCACGAACCGCATGACCGTGGTGCAGTCGTACATATGCGAGAAGATGTGCAAGACGACGCCGAATTTCTCGGACATACCGAGCCACGTCAGCGAGCTGATCTTACAATCCATCTCCATCAATTCGGCGTACACATCGCGGGTAATGGAGCCGCTGGACCCTTCTGAATTGCCGATGCAGGTTGGCAACAAAACCGAATGTGCCTTACTTGGATTCGTATTAGCCCTGGGCAAGAAATATCAAACTGTGCGGGACGACTATCCTGAGGAAACCTTTACGCGGGTGTATACGTTTAATAGCGTAAGAAAGAGCATGTCCACCGTTGTCCCCAGAAAGGGTGGTGGATTTAGGCTCTTCACGAAGGGCGCTTCCGAAATCATCATGAAGAAGTACGTATAATTTCATCTTGATTTTTGTATATCGCGTTGCGGTTCAGTATATCCTGCAATTCTCAATTTTTTTTTATATATGCGAAAACTTTACCGCGTTTTCCAAATGAGAGAAATCCGTTGGACCCTAGTGTACTGATGTGAGATGTACATCAGTCCCTTTTTCTTTGAGATCAAAGAAGCATTAAGAAATCCGATTGTGATCTTGTTGCAGATGTGCCTTTATATATGGTCGCGAGGGTCATCTGGAGACGTTTACCAGAGATATGCAAGAACGTCTAGTGAAGAATGTGATCGAACCCATGGCATGCAACGGGCTGCGTACCATCTCCATCGCTTATCGCGATTTTGTTCCTGGCAAGGCGGAAATCAATCAAGTTCACGTCGACAACGAGCCCAACTGGGATGACGAGGAAAATATAGTGAACAATCTCACCTGCCTGTGCATCGTCGGTATCGAGGATCCGGTACGTCCCGAGGTACCGGAAGCGATCAGAAAATGCCAAAAGGCCGGCATCACTGTGCGCATGGTTACGGGTGACAATATAAACACCGCGCGGTCCATCGCGCTAAAGTGTGGTATCCTGAAGCCGAACGAAGACTTCCTCATTCTGGAGGGCAAGGAGTTCAACCGCAGGATCAGAGACAGCAACGGCGAGGTGCAGCAACATTTGCTGGACAAAGTGTGGCCGAAACTGCGAGTACTGGCCAGATCGTCGCCCACCGACAAGTACACCTTGGTGAAGGGCATCATCGACAGCAAGTCAACCGAGAGTCGCGAGGTCGTGGCGGTAACCGGCGACGGCACGAACGACGGTCCGGCTCTGAAGAAGGCCGACGTCGGTTTTGCCATGGGTATCGCCGGTACGGATGTCGCCAAGGAGGCGTCCGACATCATCCTGACAGACGATAACTTCTCGTCGATCGTGAAGGCGGTCATGTGGGGCAGAAACGTCTACGACAGCATCGCCAAGTTTCTGCAGTTTCAATTGACCGTCAACGTGGTCGCCGTGATCGTCGCCTTCATCGGTGCTTGTGCCGTGCAGGACTCGCCGCTCAAGGCGGTGCAGATGTTGTGGGTAAACCTAATCATGGACACGTTAGCGTCCCTCGCCTTGGCCACCGAATTGCCTACGCCCGATCTACTCCTCCGTAGACCATACGGTCGCACAAAACCACTCATTTCCAGGACAATGATGAAAAATATTCTCGGTCAGGCCTTTTATCAGTTGAGCGTAATTTTCACGCTTCTTTTCGCCGGTGAGTACCGTCCCTTTCCCCTCTCCTTTCCCTCGACTTCTCGACCTCGTCAATCCGCCTCCGTCGAACGTTCATCGTTCGATGTTTTTTATCGAGCGGAACGTTCTAAAGCTTTGGCGAACGGCTACCGCAGGTGACCTGATGCTCGACATCGACACGGGCCGCGGAGTGGCGGCGGCAGGCGGCGGACCCACGCAACACTTCACCGTCATCTTCAACACGTTCGTCATGATGACTCTCTTCAACGAATTCAACGCTAGGAAAATTCATGGTCAACGCAATGTCTTCCAGGGAATATTCACCAACCCCATCTTCTATTCGATTTGGGTCGGCACGTGTTTATCGCAAGTAAGTTACCAAATATTCTTGTTCCTTGCAATCGCGACATAAAGACAACATTTATGCATTTACACCGAGTCTGCATAACAATAAATATGTATTTTTCATTGATAAATTGCAAGACAACTACGGCTAGCTAGTTTTTCAACAATAATTCGAACAGCGTTATTTTATATATCTTGAATAAAAAAATCGCTTGTTTACTCTGTTTAGGTGGTTATCATACAATACGGTAAAATGGCATTCAGCACCAGAGCGCTCACGTTAGACCAGTGGTTGTGGTGCCTGTTCTTCGGAATCGGTACGCTAATATGGGGCCAAATAGTTACGACTATTCCTACACGCCGAATTCCCAAAATTCTTTCGTAAGTTAAAATTACGTACTCACACACATATACACATACATACAAACACAAACACGGTTTTTTTAGTTTGATTTTTGAGCACGAGGTTTGTTGCAAAGAGATTGAAATGAACGAGTAGAAACCACTTGTTCACAACACTCGGTGCTTTCCTATTTATAGAGAACGATTTATTTATAAATGAGATTATTTTCAGACTGATAATCGTGCAATTTGTCAGTTTTTATAATAAAAATTCTGACAATTGATCCCGCGCGCGAATACACATATATATATTACAATTGTGAAAATAGACCGATGGTTAATTCATGAGTAACTGAATTTTTGCATCATGTGTTTTTGCTACATAAAATCATATACAGAAGGTTAAAAAATGAAAGACTTTTTAGTAAGTGAACTGTTTTAGTAATTACTTTTGTGATTACTGAGATTATAATATTATTAACATATCAGCATTTGCTCAAATCGTAATTATTAAAGTAAATATATCTATAGACAGTCGCTAATACGGTATCTAATATACTTATACATGAATTAGCATTCTAAGTTTTCGTCTCACTAGCGGTAGATGCCTTTGCATGCCGAATCTTGAACTCACTCGTGCTGATTAGTATATACATATATCTATACCACAGGATTAGTAACAGTTTATGTCGATTCCCGAAGAATGTTGTTTCCCACTTGCAAGCTCGCGTGATTGTTTCACTTTGATCAGTAATAAGAATCTTTGATGAACCTGAAAGTGATCGCCAAGTAACTGTTACATATAAATTTCAGTAATGTCTGCGTCAAAGCGCATTAACAAATTGGCCCTGTACAGTTACAAAATTATATATAAATTGACAAATTGGCAGCCTAAATGGACAATATTATATACATATTTCTCTGTAATAAAAAAATAACTAGGACTCTCACAATCTTTACATAATTACGATTATAATAGTCACCGTGCTTGACGAAAATTTAAATAAAAGCATGAGAAGCGTAATTTTAGAAATTCTGCTTCGAAAATTATTTAGTGCTCGTCAGCAACCATGTGTCGTTTCTCCGATCGTAAATCGCGATCAATCGTGATCAAATGTAAATGATCGTGCACGCTCAGACGAACCCCATCCCGGGTATCCCCTCGCTCCTCCAACCTGTACGTAATTTGGCCTTAATCGTTGCATGATTACAGCCGTCTTCGAAATCTACGTATTTGTTTGTGTAAGCGGTGTCGAGGCGACCGGCGACAGCGAGCGTACGCTGTCGCGAGCAATAATCGGAGTTCGATGCATAGCGCACGATCTTGAATATTCAACGAGACGGACTGTAAAAGGGAAAAAAAAACGACGGAAGCTTGTTTAGCTTAATAACGCGATCGATTATACTCGATAATTAATTTAGACCGGCATGACAAGCAATCTGAGACGATCGCGCGATCGATAACGCTTATTAACACACGCTCTTTCGCTGGTACGCGAATTCCTCAGCGTTCTTTCTCTTCCTCTTTCTCTCCTCCGTCCTTCTCTCCTGTCCTCACATCGCTGCCTTTGTCTTTCTCCTTATTCTTATTCAACACGTTCTCTCTACCTTCCCGTCCGTCGCATACACACACGTACACGATCATGCCCGACCGGACATGACCTTTTCTACTCTTCTACACCTGTCGATTGAAACCGGCGTAATTTCGGCGAGGATCAGCCTTCGATGCATGGAAAAAATATTTTTATCATCGGGGGAAAAAAAACAAGGATCTTTCTCTACTTGCCTGTTGCATTTGAACTTGAATTCTGAACTCGCTATTATTATTATAACAGTTTCTATCATATTCGCTCGTACTACTCTTTCGCATCGATACTCTTTCCTCTCTCCCTCTCTCTCTCTCTCTCCTTTTTCTTTTTTTTTTTTTCTTCAAGCTGACAGCTCCTAATATGCAAGAGAAGCACGGTTCGAATGCCGCTGCATGCGAGAGGCTCGTCCCGTGTAACAGGCGAAAGAGGCGCAAGCGAGTTAATCTCGCGTCGAGTCGAGAATATACACGCTTTTTGCCGCTTCTCTGTGTACGCGAGTCGAGGGCACTACTAAAATGCTACACGAGCGGAAGGGTCAGCAATAGCCAAAGGTTACCGGGAGCGTTCTCGCGAGGCTTTTACCGCCGAGTACCTATATGTAGTACGGTACATGTACACCGCTTGTATAACACAACGGGGCCAGCCTGCAGGGCTATTCACGCTGCGTAGTGTGTATGTGTGTATGCCGTTTCGTAGGTGAACAGAAACCCGATATACATATTTCCCCCGATATATTGTATGATATTGCACATGCATCCATCCATCGCGTCCTGCGTCGCCAGGACACGACGACGCCGACGGCGGAGAAACCGATGACGTGCACTCGCTGAATGAGCAACGGAAGAGCGATCCCCAAGTCGGGTTGGTCCCCAAGTTCACGAGCATTTCTGATCCTTGAAGGAGACACGGCGAATAATTCTTTCACTTTTAATCGTCCATTCGTTTTGAATTTTTTTTTTTTTTTTATTTTGCACGTGTTGGACGTTAATCGCTGTGTGAATTTACGGATCGGCCCGACGCATCATCTCGTCCATCGACGAGTGCCGTTCTCCGCGAGAGAGCTTGTGCGAGAGAGTCTATAAATAGCGGCGACAGGGCGACACGTAGTCGCGTCGGCACTACCGCGCTTTTCGCGCTCTTGTGTGTCGCTCAACAGGTAAGGGGAGAATCGCACCTGCACTTCTTGCCAAGGCGACGACCTGATGCAAAATTGACGACGCATGCTAAAACAAAAAAAATGAATAGACTAACAAAGGAGACGAACCGACGAAGGTAAAGACACGCGAAAAGACACAAGCCAACGAAACGGAAACACAACGTGTAACGCATTCCGAGAAGGTATACGGGGTGGCTTATCAAAGGAATGTTTTCTGTATTTATCGCGGAATAACGCCGAAGAGGGCTTCAGGGGAAACTGACGCATCATACACATCAAATGCAAAGAAAAAATAACCCATGCATTCTCTCCGTCATCTCGCGTGCATATTATCTTATATATATCTTCTCCTCTATCTCTCTTTCTTTCTCGTTCTCTTCTTTCCACTCATTTCTCGAATCTCTTCTCTGTGCTTGCGCTATCGGTTGTAACGTAGAAGGCTGAAATCGGCAGCGGTGAAAAGTTGGAGAAAAGTTTTGCCTCTCTAATGTTTTACACTGATTAACAACCTGCACTATATCTCATGGTAGAACACGCATTCTCGCTTACGACATATCTGCACTTATATCCATTATGCATCTCCCTATTCACTGGCCCGTACGGAGTGTTCGCTAAACGGCCCGTTTGATCGTTGAGAATGAAGATAAACGATTTTTTTCCTTCTTGTCAAAGACTAATAAGGTACATCTTTTGTATTCCTTAAAAGTTGGATGTCTATTATTCCTCACAGAAAAGCACTATCCAGAGAGAATCAGCTAGGGAATAAAAATTTATCTACCTGTATCTCTCCTCCAAAGAACTGGAGAACGTTTCGAAACTTTTTTTCAACAGAAAATCGTTTTAGCGTGCCGTCATCAAACGCGCCTGTTGGCAGACCCTCCGCATTTTCTCACATTTTTCCTTCATGCGAGCGAAAGAAATCGATCACTCACCGACCACGTATAGTACTCACACGCACAAAACACGCACCTGACCATCATCTCGCCACCGCCCAAGCCTTATCGCAATCACCGATGAACCTATTCTTTTACTCGCACCATCGAGTCACGCGTAGCGTCAGCACCTCGTAATAGATTAGGGATTTCCGCTGAGGAGCGAGGGGAAAAACGGAAAAACCCGTGTCGGGTGCAGCGCGGCCGAAGAACGAGAGCCGGTTGCGAAACGTCCGTCTCGGCCGGCGAGAAAAAAAAAAAATTAATACAAAGAACAAAGAAAGAAATTAAACAAAACAAAAGTATACCACACCATTCTCTATTCCGTTCAGTTAACAGGAAGAATCCGAGTGATGAAGAAATGGTTTCATGTTTTTTTCAAAAACAGATGGGGCCGCGGCCAGCCGGATGATATCGGTGCGATCAATCTAGGAGACGAGAAATACGACCCCGACTCGGATAAAAAGCCGCGCGCAGGACAAATTCTATGGATCCGTGGTCTAACACGGCTACAGACACAGGTAACTATCCCTATCTCTCTTTCTTTCTCTCTTTCTCTCTCTATCTATCTTTCTCTGTCACTCTGTCTCTCTCTTTCTCATTCTCTCATTATCTCATCAATCAACAAGATTCAATATTCTCTCGATTCCTCTATATTCACGAAAAACAGAAATGAGAAACCCAACATATAAAGAAAAACCGCCCCCCGGATCCAGCGGGTTCAGGTGGCGAGACCGCACGAGTCACATACGGTCCTCTTAAACGTCTTATGAAAACTCTCAGGACTCTCTTTCTTTTTCTTTCCCCTTTTATTTTTTCCTTTCTTTTTTAACAGTGCGCGGGCGACCATTCGACGTTCGTACGCACGTCGAACGTACGCGCGCGCGCGCGTATTTCTTTTTATCACCATCAAATACGTAATACAGAATATAATTAAATCCACTATACTACTTGTATACTCTACCACCACTACTCTACGTATTACCACCGACGGCGACGATAACAACGAAGCTGTTTCAGTTTTTGACCGCTACCTTGGTTTGCATTTTCATTTGAGTTCCACCGTTACCGCGTTAAGAGAGCCCGCGGCGCGTTTTTCTCCGCACTTATATACGATCCGATAAAACCGACGACCGTGTGCGATAAGAGTGCCTTCAACAGACGATCGAACGCGTCCAAGTAGACGGATCGTTAACCGCCTTACCGCCCACCGGACGCTCGAGTGAGAGCGTGCGGGAAACGATCCTCTCGCTGAAGGAGGAGCGGAGAGCCACCCCGCGATTTTCGCGCACATTCTCGGTGCTCACCCGCTCTCTCCTTCAGAGACGCGATGTCTGACCGCGTGTCTCTTACCAATTAGGTACAAACACGTGCACAAATTCATGTACATATATACATATTTATATATCTATATATATTTATAAACAAGTAAACTCAGTGTGTACAAGTCTACGCCGATAAGAAGCTAGGTCTAATCTGTCATGATCATTATCTCAGGTAGGGGAAATCGGTCGCGGGCATCGATCGACCGGATTATCCCGGTCGATCGGCCCCGCGATTAGGGTGACAGGACCGAACGTAGAGAAACGGCAGACAAGAGACGATAACGCGAGTAATAAAAAAATAAAAAAAATAAAAAAAAAGAAAACGTTTTACCTGAACTCGTTACGACTCGACCAGCGTCACTGATCGCGCATGCACGACTCTTCGACGAGAACGACGCACTGATAGGGTTGACGCACATACACAATACACACATAGAGATACCTGCCGTAGTAAACGCACAAATTTTAGTGCTTGTTCTCCGCCCGTATCTCCCCCCTCGTATACGCGAGTATCGGCGATGTGGGAGGGACGGGGGACAGTTGGGACCAGACGCGCGATCTCTTCATCCGGTGGGATTTGCATGAGAGAGATCAGATGTGATCGAGGTACTTCGGTAATTCTTCCAGATTCGAAGATACGAAAGAGATTCTTCTCCACCTGCATCCCCCTCCCCCTAAAGATCATACAAGGTTCACCGACGTTTCTTTCGTATCTTCGAATCAAACGAGAATTAACCGAGTGCCCCCGTGTTTCGTGGACCACCAGCCTGTACAAGTGGAGAGATCGGGATGCGGATTTATATAAAACGGCGCAGACTTATTTGTTTCGATCTGCTCGATTTGTCGTGCGAATCGAAACGTTCGCCCTGTCCCAGCTTTCCCGATCGCGGTTCTCCTCCCACGTCCCTCAGAGAAGATCGCGAGTGTCGTGACCAATGCGTAGGGAGAATAGAACCACCAGCATCACCGATTTCTGATTGAGTCGAGTTTTTTCCTGATATACTACCTCCTGGCGTCGACGAGCTTTTCGACCTGAGCACATATATATTTTCTACATATTTGCGCGTACACATATATATTACATAATATATATTATATATACGTTCTCTTATATATCCCGTACAGCTTGCATCCACAGTAGTTCTCCACAGACAGCCAGAACCAACTTAGCAGTGGTCCACGCAGTCCTCAGCCAAATCTCTCTTTCTTTCTACATTCTCTCACTCTCTTTCTCTCTGTTTGTTTCTCTCCTCTCTCTCTCCCCCCCCCCCCCCCCCTCGACCGATATCTCTCACGCTAGATTTCTCCCCCGTCCCTTTATATCACGCTCTACACCCCTCAGTCCTCGTGAGATTACGTGTCAGAAACGCCCTTCGGTTCCCTCCCTCTCGGGAGGGGACACGTCCGGAACCCCGAAAGTGTGTGCACCACTCTTCCAGTGATCGATGTCTAATGTTCCGACGAACTCGGGATACTTCCACCCCCGGGGGAGGTTCGCACCCCTCTCCAGACACTGTTGTAAAGTATACTTCTCACCGTGAAGCACCGTTCTTGGATATTCAAGTGACGTTATTAAGCAGGATGTTAAATCGACCCACGTGTAAGCACCCTCGTGGTGAACTTTCTCCGCCGAACTTTCTCTCGCAAGACGTCTTTACACACCGAGACAGTCCGCCATGTGATTTTCCCCCCTCGCTCGCCGTTAAAACGAGCGTCTCTTACGTAACTCGCGCGGGAAACTCGCGTAAGTAGGTAGTCTCTCTCACCCTTTCCTCGTACCTCGTACGTAATCCGTATCTAAATCCGTCGCCTGCCGGTTACTCGTAATTAGCCGGCAAAACGAAACTTTCGTCGTTGCGCGGTTCAAGAACGATGCGTAAAAGATTCATCCACTTCGCTATTGTCCTTAGCCGCCTTAGCCGCCCGCTATTTCTATCGATTTTACGTTGAAGCGGAAGGCTCTACTCTGTCGCAGATGTTAAAGCGGACGGTGCCGAACGTCCGTAACGCGTCGTGTTATACCCGTTAATATTAAATCGCCGGAATCCCCGTTATTAAAAGTTTACACGCATTTATTTGCGACGGCTATAATGAGACAAGGCGAGTCAGTCGGCGGTCGCAGTCTACAGCTATAGCGTGCCAGAGATAACGATTGCGGTTCGTTTCTCGTCGAAGAATCCCCGAAACATCCGATAACTCACTCTATACGATGATTGCGCAGCGAATTTTGCAGTAATTGTCAAATATCTGTGTCTATATCTAACTGTCAATCACTTTGGCGGCTCGGGCTGTGACGCGACAAAGAAAACGACTGTCGCTGGTCCGTTGCAGCTCCGTTTACAGCCGGTCACGATGCGATAAAATAAAATTACAAAAAAAAAAGAAACGTAGAACGAATGCACGAGTTGCACACAACGTATGTAAGAAATTCTAGTCCATCTAGAACTCGCGGCGATACGTATATTTCCTTTCTCTCTCTCTGTCTGTCTCTCTACCAATTTTCTCTACTTTATATATTATATATATATATATTTATATAGCTACACTATATACGTACTTTCTATTCTCTTTACATTCTCTTCCCCCTTTTTTCTCTGTAAACTTCGTCTCTTTCGCACAGTCAACGGTCGTTAAGTGTTCAATATCACGAGAAGCACACGTTAACGTAGAACGGCTTAATAATTAAAAAAAAAAAAAACCGAAAGGGAACAGAAAAAAAAACATAACGGAAAATCGAACAGACGATTAAGAAAGACAGAAAAGAGATAGGACAAGAAAAGAAAAATACAATTACCATGGAATGTCACGTGAAGCTAATGATGTAAAACTGGATGTGTCACCTACTTTCAGACGAGCAATAGAACTCTGGTGCAGAATGTATCTGTGACAGGCAGATCCCCTTCTCAGGATTACTACATGGTTAGTCCGCAAGTCCACTATCATCCGCAAGTTTGATCATTGTTTGACCGTGTTAAATAATAATCTGATTAACCGTTTCTCTCTCTCTCTCTATATTTATCTATACGTATATATTTTCATCTTTGTCTTTCTTTGGTTCCTCTGATATATTCTGACTTTTTTTTTGCGACACTTTTTTGATCGATATGTACCATTGTACTATGATTTCCTACAAGCAGACCTTTTCAGTTTTGCCTTTTGTGTTCTCTATCTCTCTCTATCTCTATCTCTTTCTTCTACTACTACTACTACTACTACTACTACTACTACTACTTATCTGTCTCTCTACACACGTCTCACAATGTCTGCATTTTGTTTAACAAGTAAGTGCTTGCGGACTGCGAGTTTCGATTAATATTTTTCGCCCGTGTGCTTATTATATATATATACATATATATATTATTACATGCGACACCCGTCTTTGTGGTTGATTCTAAACTATATCCTCCACAAATAAAAAAAAAAAAAAAACCAGAAAACCGGCAGCCAGTATATATATATCGGCGTCGAGCAATTTGCATCGCCATGATTATTGTCACTGCGGCAGCTAATTATATCGTTCCTGTTGTCTCTCTATCTCTTTTTATTTTTTATTTTTCTGTACCACCACCGCACCTGCCTCTCTCTTTTTTTCTTTCTCTCTCTTTCTGTGGATCCTGTGTCGCGTAATACGATCGCACGTATACGATCCGATCGTATATCGCTTTTCCTGATGTCACCAACTCCTCTGTCCTCTGTGCCTCTGTCAAGCGAGACACTAATGGGGCGCATGTTCGGTGAGACACTCTCCCGTTCACGCGTGTGACAACGAGAAAAGAAAAAAAGAAAATTAAACAGCCGGCCACCGCCCCACGTGGTCGGACCGTCACTGGCTATTATTGTTGTTGCCGCGAGAGACACGTTGATGGCTTTGACGTTCGATGGATATACATTACGATTACGACCGTTTTGGCTGCCGTCATACGCTTGTCTCCCTCCACCGTGTCACTTCTTTCTTACGTGTCTTTTCTTCTCTGTCTTTTTGTTCTCCCTTATTCCTACCCCCCCGTCTTGTTTCTCTTCCTTTCTCCCTTTTTTTCCTCTCGTTTTTTTTTTCCGCTCAAATCCTCCAAGGTGTTGCATGTACGTGTATATGTGCCTTCTTTATTTTCCTCTTGTTTTGGCGCGTTCGGAGGCGCTCGTCAGCTGACTAGGAATCGAAATAGTCAAGGGCGAGCCGCGCAGCTTTCGGAGTGACGTGATCAGAGATGTACGGCGCTAACCGCGGTGTGTGCTACCCGTTTCCTCGATACAAGCGCGCTGTTCCCAGAAATGTTAGTTAAGGCTTGGCTGAGGTTTCGCTGTGATTCCCAGTCAGATCTATGTCCAGCGCTGTACAGGTTCTGCCTTTGCTTCCGGTTCTGCTTCGGTCTCCAAGCTAGGAGGAGACGGAGGATCAGCTGAGCCTCGGTTAACGTTAACTAACGTTTCCAAGGAACGGCCCATCAAACACACCGGATTTATACACTGGACAAGTCTTCTATTTTTTTTTGGATCTGTGTTCGCTTTCTTGTGTGAGCATCGTTTTTCTTTCTTTCTTTCATTTCCGGCGTACGACTCGCTTTAAGTCGGCCGGTCCTTCTCTACACACGCGCCGTGTACATTCGCTTCTCCTTTGTCTCTCTAATTTCCTTTATTTTGTTTTCCTTTTAATTACTGCAGTGTGAGCATTGCTGTGATGATTAACACGTGATGTGCGCGATGTTATTTACCGTACGTTGTATATCGATGTGCGCGCGTGTGACATGTATTTTTATTATTGTGCGTCTTTAACGTGCACAGTGTGTATGTATATATATCTGTATATTCAATATATATTGCATTGTGCGTTCTGTTACCGATGCGAGGGACAAGCACACTCGCTCGGATACTGAAACACACGACGCTCCGCTAAAATTTTTGTTCTTGAAACCGGCGTTCGTACGGCGAGAGTGCGCGCTCGATCGCGCGTTTCTCGTAACTATTCGGCATAACTGTTCATCAAGTCTCACACAACTTTTCCCCGTACAACCCTCTTACAGACGGTACATGGAAAATTTCTCTCTATACTCCCGCTCACTCGAATCCGCGAGTCAAACGCGTCAGCGATCGACAGCACACGTGTTATCTGCGTTATCAGTTCCTCAAAATTTTTAACTCGATTTGACTTTCTCTCTCCGATTCGACACTTGCTCGGACGATTGGAGCCGAATACGTATCTTAGTGTCCCGTTCGTTCTCGATGAGAGTGTCGCTCGACTCTGAGAAAAATCCGTCCAAAGATCTAATCATCTGGATATCCCAAAGCCCGACGAGTTTAACGAGTTAGTTTGCGTTTGATTAACATTTCGCGAACTCTATTTTGCGATATTTATTTTAATATTCTGTTCTTTCGATGAGTTCAAAGAAGAATATAAGGACGACTATTCAACAGTGATTAATGTTAATAAAAAAAAAAATTATAGCAACTGCTTGCAGACTTCGTATACTTTTCGAACTTTCGCCATCCATGGGAAACGGTGTCTGACCAGCGGTGGTCTTATTTCACTTAGCGCCTGTAATATCCCGAATCTCGAATCGTTTGAATGATGCGACACTCAAATCGCTACGACGGCGTGCACTTTGACGCGTTCCACGACTTCAGTCGTCTCCTCTTTCGATCTTTTACTCGTAACTCTTTCTCTCTCTCGCTCTCTTCCTCTCTCTTTTTCTCTCGCTCTCGCTCGAGAGGGAGAAATCGCCTTTTCTCTACCTCTGTAGAAGATTTGCAGCGTGAGAAGCGGTGAAAAACCACACTAAGAAACGAGAGAGATCCGCGCACCACGTGGTAATCTGTTCGACACGCGTGCGACACGCGCACAGGAGGGAAAAGAAACAAGAAAACGTCCACTCACACCTACACACATAGACACACACATACACAAAATATACTAGACACGAAAATGGAGAAAACGCGATGGAGATGGTCATTAGCGAACGCCGATGCAATCCGCGGCAAAAGTAAAAAAAGAGCTGCTAATTGTGCGCGCTGAAAGAAAAAAAAAAAAAAGAGTAGTGTTTTATTAGCGAAGATGTGAAAAAAAGAAGCGAGTGCCGAGACTGATCGTTATAATTTGTGGTTTGTTAGCCAGCGGAACCCATTCGAGAGACTGAGGTATAACGGGGCGGCAGTTTTGCCCGCCGCCACACTTATCCTGTCGGAGTACAAACAAGTACGTAGCTCATGTAGATGATCGCCTGCCGTACACATAATACGTTGTTATAATCATCAAAAAAAAACCCGCCAGTACGCGTGTACGCATATATATTTTTTTTTATCTTACTACATATAATATCGTCATACACGACGGATCGTCGACGTGCGTAACACACGGTGTGCGTGCACGATGGAAACGTCTCGCCGTCTTGATCTCTCCCTCCCACTCTGTCTGAGTCAGAAAAATTTTTTTCCCGGCATTTGATCTTTCGATGCTCGGAGGCGCGGATCGCCCGGTACGCGAAAACGGGAACGGGCCTCCACCGATTGCGAGTTTGTGATTCGTCCTAATATTTGAATATTATATCTGTGATATAATATTTTAATATTTCGATCCCGGTGACGTATGTCGAGGAACGTTCCCGGCACCACGGAGTGCCGCCGGGAGATTCAGCTCTTCGAGATTTCCGGACGCTTTCGATTCCCGCAGCGACTCCAGATCGCTCTGTGCGGATCGGTCCTGGAAAAAAAAACCGATCGGTTCTATGTAACTAGACGGAGACCCCGAACTCCGAATTGTTAATGACGATTGATGATGATGATGACGACGACGACGAGGCTCGTCGTGGCGACGATACGCGGACGCTCTCCCGTCCTCCCGAGAGGCGTCGTCGGCGCGTGTCCTCGGCGGCGATGTCACGACGGCGACGATTCGAGATGCACGGATTACTATTACATTGAACGAAGTGTTACGTCACACTAATGTGTTTTCTTTTGTGTAGAGCGGGGGGTGTGGGTCGCGGTCGGTGGGCCCTCCCCCGGTCGGGGACCGCGATATTACCCGGCAGATCCACCGGCCCGCCCGCGCTTTCTCTTTCTCAGTAGCATAGTGTCTGAGTGTGCTGTGTGTGTTTCTGTATCACCCCTATCCCGTTCCCCGCCCCTTCGTTCGTTCCCCCTTCGTGTGTGTAACTTTGACGCGATGGTTTCGCGTCGGTGTCATTGCGAACATGTCGAGAGAGTGTCGCTCTTACACCTCCATGTCTGACCGACCGTACATTTTTCTCCTCTTTTTTTCTCTTTTTTTTGGGGGGGTAGTGTCACCAATTCGTTTATTGGTTCGTTCGTTTGTTCATGGATACGATAGATCGTGCTAAATCGCCGACTTTCATCAACGCGAGTGTGATGACACTAAAAAGCTTACTCCTTTCCTCCTCCTCCTCAAACACATCTAGCGACTAAAAACCGCTTTCTTCGCTTCCACCATCATTGATCGGTCCACGGTCTTTCTCTCTCGACGCCGCAGGAACGCCTGGAAAACCAGCTTGTGCGTCGATTTTGACTTTTTTCTAAGTCGGTAGTTGATGTCGTAGTAACCCTCGAGAATTGAGGTAACGTGTCGTAGATCTCGATGGTGTGCTGTGTTATTTAGTAGGAAGAAGGGTTGCAAACTTGAATGAAGTAGCATTGCTGCATCGTGCGCACAGTGTCCTTCTCTCACGTGGCGGTATCCTTAATCCTAAATCCGTTTCTATACAGACACGAGTCGCGCGATACATTGTCAAATATACACGTGGCTCTCTTTGAAAACAATCTCGTTTTAGGCTCAATCGAGCCGTTAGCGAAATTGGTCATTGTCTATTTCGACGATCCACGCGCTTTATTTATTATTACTCGATATGTTTGTGCATTTACTTGGAATGTTTATTCGTCGCGCGTAATATTTTTTTCCGGATTGACTTGACGAACTTCAAAATGGGTTTTTCACGCGATTTAACATGACACGCGCCCTTCTCGAGGATATTCAGGGTGTCTAAGATTCTTACTTGGTTTCTCTCGATTCAGTAAAAACTCAGCACTCTCCAATCGGTCGTTCGATGCCTCTCGCGACTGATAGTCGCCGAGCGGACGCCGACAAGAGACAATCAGACAATCCTTCCGTGGCTGCGCTCAGCAATTATTATTTTACTCATTGCTTTTGTACTAATTTTGTACTAATAATACGAATGCAAAAAATATCGATAGAAATAAAGGTTTCTGCGAAAGACGTAAAGGCTAATCGCCGCGCTCAGCCACGGAAAGGATTAACCATTGTATCCGGTCGGAATCTCCCGTCATTTCCTCTCTGTTCCCTCTTTGTTAGTGTGTGAGTGTGTGTGTGTGTGTGTGTGTGTGTGTGCACGGTTGGCAAATTTATGCATCGACTTTATTTTTCTGTTTGCCCGAGGTCTAACACCGCCGTTGTTTCGTATGCCGTTGTTTCGAGTGCCAATTAGAGGGTTTAACACGTTATACTATGTGGTTTGTGTTGGTTGTGAAAGAAAAAAGAAAAGGAAAGCGAATCACAATCGAGCAAACATCGCGCGATTGTCGGCATGCATCATTCGCGACTCCGATCGCGAGAAGAGAGAGACGGTCTCTTCGCGCGTCGAGCGCTCAGAAAAGTCAGAGCCAGATCGAGCAGATTCGAGGCAGACGCGAGAGAAGGAGAGTCTCATCGGAATTTAAATCCGTGATAATAATCTCCACTGAGATCATTCGCGTTTCCTTTCACTCCGGTCTCCTACATTCCGCTTCTTCGAGTGGAACTTCCGTTGCCTTGAATGTCCCTGTCTGATCTGGCCTTGACCGCGATTTTTTTTCTCTCTCGCAGATTGTCTTAAACACGAAACCCCTACAACCAGAACGACGAGAGACCGTTTCAACCCCGCTCCGAATCGTCTCTCCGAATCTTTAGCAAGAGAACATATCTGATCACAGCGTATGAGACTTGCGTAGTTACGTAGAGAAACGTTAAGTGTTGAAACCGTACACAGTGTGTCGAAAAAACTACCATGAAGCTACTACTACCGCGAGGATTACTTTATATATGTAGGAGAAGCAACTAATCCACCTTGTCTCTTTGTCACGAACGTGCATTTTATCTTAATCCGTTAGTGCTCCTCCGCTTTTACTTGACTGTTATTCGTACTACACCATACATATTCATCACCAACCACACTATGTCTGTCTCTGTCTGAGCTTCTGTCTTACCCCTATTATTATATACTCTGTTGACACTCCAAGCCGTAGAGGAGCGGTTACAAGCGTGCGAAATGCTTCGGCAGACTCGCTCGCGAACGGTTCAGGACTGTTGCGGACCATTTCTAATTGGGTAACTATTGCAAAACCGTTTGGACCCCCCGCGTTGACACTCCGTAGTCGCGATCCCTTTGCCGTTGAAATGAGTCGCGGAGCAATCGCTAACGAGAGGGAGGTGGTCGTCGATCTATTTTTGTTAAAAATTTTGTAATTACTCAATCGATGTCATTGTCTGTACAAATTTTTGGTAATGATAACACGTTATGATTAAAGGAATTACATTTTTAAATTGTTAAAAGCGAGATGCAGCTTAATATGTGGATCTCGATGACGCAGAGGAAAAGATTTCGACTTGCACTAGGTTGCATTTCGCGAATAATTCCAGTTATTTTTATTGTGTATTTTTTAAACATATAGTAACGTCAGGTTAATGGGAGTAAAGATAATGACAGTAACACGGTGATTCACGCAAAATAATTTTAGACGAATGTTCCGTTATATTTCGTCTCATTTGTAATCATTTTCATCGACTTGACTTCAAATTTGGCTGAAATGATTTACCTATTGTCTTCTTCTATAAGCATTAAAGAATTAAAATTAAATCTAGCAATGAGTGCTAAACCGATATTGTTAAAGTCGGACATTATTAAGCAAATAAGAGCGAAAAGCACTTTAGTCCTTTTTGCTCCATTCGTTACTATATCCTGACAATTGTTTAGTCGATGTTCTCGTTCGCGATCGCTTCCGGCCGATCCTAGATCGCAAGGGATGATGACGCTCGTTATTAGCGTCCCTAGCACCTTCGTCCGATGGTGACGAAGGGAGGCTCTCTCATCTGCGAGGACGTCCGCGCGTCGCCCGCATTCGGTCGTGTTGGTCGTGTCGGCCCGATCCGATGATCACGAACTCCATCACGAAATCCCACAAATCGCCGTGTGTAGGTAGGTACGCATAAAATTGACGTATAGATTGCGCATGCGATGGCGGCAACTGAGCCCCTATAATTCTAGCTTGCACTACTCGGTGGTACAGCGAGACCGTAAAGGAATCGAAGGTCCCCGATGTCTCGTAATAATATCCCTCCCGTTTAGCTCAGTTTGCCCCCGCCGTTTAGCTCACGAATTCGGGTGAAATGCAACCAAGTCGACAGGCGAAGGAACTCACGTCACGGACAAAAAGAAAAAGGAGAAATAAACATTCGCGATTACTAAAAAAAAAAAAATTAAAATTAAAGTAAAAACGCATCTGTATAATTATATAAAAACACGACAACAGCTACCAGAACAACGACAAGACCAGAGTACGCCGACACTCGGGGGACACTCAATAAAGATAAAAAAGGGGACACACCGTAACACACCTCTGCGCGAAAAAAAAAAAATACGAATACACGGCGTGCTTGTGTGTTGCTGCCTTGCCTCCTCGCTTCCTGATAGAACGTCCTTCCCTGTTTTTGCAGCTTCGAGTAATCAGAGCGTTCAAGTCGACTCTGGAAGATCTGGAGGAGCGTCGCTCTGTCCATAGTTTACACAGCTTACACAGTATGCGCAGTTCACGCAGCCACACCGGGCCCCGACCACTCTCTGACTTCACATACATTGACGAAGACTCGACAAACACCACCACCACCGCGCAGAACGCCGCCTACAACAAGTCCTCTAATAGGAGTGCCGAGCCGATGATGAGTCAGGATTACGAGACAAACTACAGAGGATCCTCCAGGATGCAACAGTCCCTCAACAGCCCCGCCTCGCCGTTGTTGCTGAACGTGACCGGGCCGGCCAACGCGTACAATCATCATTACACCATCACCAATACCATCACCGACAATAGATCCCCCTCTAGTAACGCCCTAAATCAGCCCCTGAGTCCCAACCACATGGCGCCGATGAGCAGCAATAGAGACAACACCGGGAATTCCCTGCTTCTGAGTTCCAACAATCTGGTCCTACCGGAGCTGACCAAGCTCGTGCACGAGACCAGCATCTAAAGATTTCTTCTCTCTTCTCTGTGTATCTCATTCCATCCCCTTCCATCCATCTCTATATTTTCTATTTTTTTTTTTCACCGTCGTCGATTCGCGAGCTTTATCATTTAACTTTACCCTCCCCTCTCCCCGTCGTTTCTTGCTTCGAATCTATAATCTGTCCATCTTTTAATTCGTTTCCCCCATCCTTCATTCTTCTCTCTCTACTATGTAGAGGGACTTGTACATATTCTGTCCCTGTAATCTCTCGCCCTCGTATGCTTCGCGAGATCTCGCTCGATCTCCTGCGACCTCGTCTCATTCGATCGGTAAAGAGAAGACAGTATCATCGTCCACGTAAACGATATGGACACACTCTCGTTCACGCGTTCACCCTCTACTTCTTCTCCCCTTTCAAGATACGTCATCATCCGTCTCTATTTCCGTCACTTCTTTTCCCGAGAGCGTACTTACCGAACGATCTTGCTCGTTTCGGTCGCCGAGTTCTCTGTCCCCCTTGATTTTTTTCTCTCTTCCGCCGCCCTTCTCCGCCCCTCCGACGAAAAACTTTCTACCACTCGCTCAACGGGGACGGTGGACCTGATCTGAACTCAAAGGGGCCGAAACGCGCCGATTTGAAGGATATGCCTACACACACGAACAAGGCGCGACATTCGCAAATCGCGAGCTCTTGCCAAAATCGTACGCTGTACTTAAGGCGCGAACGTGATTCAAGGAGGAAAAAAAGGGAGGAATTGATTGCCGTAACGAGGAGAGATTTTGCCCCGCGGTTATCGCGAATATCGTTTGCGAATGGCACGTTCTCGTGCATGGGCTGTACACTCAGATGGCATACAGGGGTCCCGCTTTCAACCGCTTCATTCCCGTACCCCGACTCTGTATTCACCGGGTGAAAGTACTATTTTCGCATTTTATAGGGTAGCGTTCTGGAGTTCATCGTTCGTTGAACGACGGGCTGCGACGCGACTGTGCGAGCTGTAAAAAAGGAAGCGAAAGCGGAATCTAATTGCGAGATGTGCCACTAATTATCCGTGCATTGCGAAATAATACTCTCAGATACTCCCGTAAATAACGCTAATTAATTAGTTACTCTATGACAATTAATTATGTTTTTTTATTACGTCGTAGCTTGACTACAGATTTTTCTTAAATAGTGTAGTGTTAAGTAGAAAAGTATTTCCAAGTGCTACTACAAGATATTAATAAACAGGATATTCACTTGTTCGAGAGTTTTAAGAGTCTGGATAAAGATTTTATATGTCTCGTTGAAAAACGGCAACGAACAGCAAACTGTCGCAGCCCGTGTAAAGTCTGATATTAAATATAAACGACCAAATCGATTATTTCAGAAGAATAACGATTGTATGTCGGTGTCCGTACATGAAAATAGTATTTTATCCGTATACTTGACAAACGTAGACGGCGCTTAAGTGCTTGTCCGCTTATCAACCGACCTCGTACAACCGTTTACTTATTTATCTACCTGTCTTATACTACTGACCAATAATTGGTGATAAAATGACTAAGTAAAAGTTAACTTCACTTAAGTCTTTATCTTACAGAAAAAAATTCTAGAAAATGTCTATATTCGCTCTTGCAACAAAAGACTATTTTTACTTGAATAATAAGAGTCCATTGTTAACATTATATCCCGCGTGAATATATCAAAGATAAATTTTTTTTTTTAATTAATCGTGTGATCAAAAGAACTATTCGGCATCCGAAGAATCGAGATTCGTAGATATACAATATTTCTTTTTTCGAGAAGTCTCTTCGCTTGAGCGTTTGCCAATTTGACGGTCAGCAGTGATCACCCGTCATTCGTTTGCTTGCCTGTTTGAGATTGAATGTGAATGTGTCTGTTCGTTCGATGACTGCGCGATGTGACCGATGACGATCCAACGGATCGTCGAGGACGCCAATGACGTCACCGACGACAATCTACCTCGACAGAGATAAATCCTCGCGGACTAACACTTCTAACTGCCCTCCGCGAGCGCGACTAACAATGAAGAGAAACCATCTTCCCGCCCCCGGGCCAGTGGGAGAATAAAACGCGAGTTTTTCGGCGCCGCTCGAGCGGACAGTGACCGCTCGATTCGCGATCGACAATCGAAAGGTATCCGAGAAGGTGTCCATTTACCACGAATCTTCTCGCGTATACGCGACTCGAGGCTGAATGTACTTACATCTTCACCATCACGCCTCGATCTCTTCTATCTTCACAGCTTCACCGTCACTCTCGCGAGCGGGCCTGGTTCCACGTGTCGCTGGTCCTCAAGCAGAAAATCAAGAATAAATAGATCTAAGGTAGCTAAAACCGAAATCGGATGAAAAGTCATAAATTTATATAAACAAACACCTGTCTAATTTTAATCGCAGTTAATTTTTTATAAAATCTATTTTACTTTTTTAACTTGTAAATATTTCAGAGATATATTAATTTTTATTATCTTAAATTATCCTTAATCTATAGCTTCTAAATGTGCCATAAAGAAAATAAATATTCTAAATAGAGTAAACAGAAGAATAACTCGCTATTTCTCATTTTTATCTTTATCAAAGGAAATATGGTGCTTATCTAAATAGGCCGCTTCACGATACATCCAGCCCCGCCTCGAGTCCTCTCTTCTCGGCGTGTCTCCCTTGTTTTGTGACTACCTTCGAGCATTCATTCATATCCCTCTGTCTCTCTCTCTCTCTCTCTCTTTCTCTTTTTCTCTTGTCTGTGTCTCTTCTTGTCCGTTTCGAAGAACTAAATTCCGCCGGATGATTCTGGCAGATAGGGCCCAATCTCTTTCTTTCTTTCTCTCCTTCTCTCTCTCTCTCTCTTTCTCTCTCGACTGCTCGAGGCGAATCGCGGGGGCTCAGAGCGTTGGGAATCGTCGTCCGACAGAGAATCCCGTCCCCACTTTCTCTCGTTCAAGTGAAAAAGAAGAAATAAGAGAAATAAGTAAGAGGAAAAGTTGTCTAGCTGAACGTACGATGAGGAAGGAAATTAATGGTGTGACCGCGAACTATATACATAGGACGGTTCGTTACCAATGTTCTTTGCCGAGCGTCGAGTGTGATCGAGCGGCGAATGAATATTATACTCGACGACGATGTCGTTACGGACGGAGAGACGGAGGAGCATTCTCGCTCTCGATATTTTAATGTAAGTTATTTAATTTTACTCAACTTGTCTCGCGCGCGCGCGCGCGCGCGCTCCTCTTTTATTTATGAATCTTGTAACTTAAAAGACGAGGGAGCCCCTGTACCCAGGGGGGCTGCGAGCGCGCCTTCCCTTAATAAACACGTCGACGGGAAATTCGTCGTCGATCGGCATTCCAGGGAATCGCCACCGCGTGAGTTCTCGTGATCCCGGGATATGATGGAGACCGTCTCCCGATAAGCTTAAATTCCGACGCTATTGATCTCGTTCTTTCAATCGCCGTGTGAACGCAACGCGAGACGTATTTTCCCCCTCGTAGCGTCGGAATATTCGACGGAATTTACGTCGGTCTCGATTCCCGCTGGGGTTCGCCACGTTCCATTTTCCCGCGTAGGGGGGAGGGGGAGGGGAGGGGGGCAGAATATCCTCCGTCTGGAATGAAGGAATGTACTTAAATCGTCGGATCTCGTTATCTACGTTGCCTTTATTTATCCCGCTGTCGCTCCTCCCTCGGTTTTCTCTCCGTCTCTTTGACCGTGTCTTCCTCGAGACGTCGAGGCCACTCGAAAGGCGGAAAAATTTATTTTACAAGTGTAACTTATTTTACGTGATAAGGTAAATTGACACTGGGATAATTGCACGCGATATTTTCCGCAACGATGAAGTGGAAAAGTAATGTCGATATTAAAGTTTTCAATTTGTTAATTAGATTGTTCAATTTCGATTAGAAAATTTCTAATAAGTTGGAAATTATATCGCGGTGTCACGATTATTCCATTGTCACGGTTTATCCTGCCCTCCTCATCCCTCTTTCCAGCCTCTCGTTCGAGGATCGACGAGATACGCGAGGTTCGATCGCCGGAAGACGGAACGTGGGATTGCCGAGAATCCTTCCCCCTTTTTTTTCCCCCCTCTTTCTTTTTGTAATTTGTAACCACACTCAGTAACTTAATTCGACAAATCGAGAAACGTTTTCTTCGACTGATTGTCGTTGATTTTAAATGTGTCTGCTACTGCCAGCGCGTTAACCGACGTCGAGAAAAGTATAAGAATAAAGATACAAACGATATACAAACACAATGCAGAACTAGAAGGAGCTGTGAAAAAGAAACACTTAGTCGTTTAGGTCTTCTCCTGGTTGCGACGTTTCGGCTCTGCCCCCTGTATATTATAACGCGACGTAAGGGCCCCCCGCTGAACAGACACGAATACCGAGTTTGTACGGACCGATGTGACAATCATCATCCGCGCGATGAAATTGAAAGTTTTTAAGAGCTACGCACCGTATAGTACAATTAACATAAGCTACAGTGACATGATTGATTGATTGCAGGCGAAGTCGTATTTTGAAGTGATCGGGAATGAACGAAAGTTGGACGAGAGGATCAATCTCCGACTAATCAATGTATCCTCGAGATTCAAAGATGATGTTCGGTAATGGAGTCGCTCTTGAAAAATCGAATATTGACCGTGATATGATCTACGAGGGAGAAATTATCTCTTCGACGTGATAGGACATACGTGACTTCGGATTCAGTACGATGGGACTTCGTTCGGAGTTGTTAAAATTTCAGAAGGAACGAAAAGATACTGCTTTCGGTAGCGGTTCTCAGGAACAATTTCCCGGACGCATCTCGGCGGGCGGTCCTTATGACGTGGGCGCATAAATCGAATCTTGGTGCATGCCACTCCACAATTACTTCAGTAGCATCGAGTTAGAGTTCCGTTTACTCTTGCAGTCACGTAAGGTCCGTATTACATTTCTCGTACAATAATTTGTCGCGCGCATGCTAATCAGCCTGACGAAGTTACGCGAGAGCCCGAAAGGGGCTTGTAATACTCACTGACTTGTTTTAATCCTACACGATTTATCCAACGGATTTTGCAACTTCCTATTATCTGGAGGTTTCAGAGATTTTTTTAAGCTTTAATTTGCATTTTTTTTAAACCCGAATTCTCTGCTTTATGTGACCATTCTCTTTAAAATTCACTATGGATATCTAATTAAATTAAAAGTAACAAAGGCACTCTCTCTCTCTCTGAAAAAACTGACAAAGATTTTTTTTCTAAGTTATACTGAGTAAAATGGGAGTGCGGAAATAACGTGTCCGGCAAAAGATTTACTCGCGAAACGAGTAATACGGGCCTTACGGAGCCCAAACGCGCCGCAAAGCGACGCGATCTGTGTGTTCGAACACGGATCCGCCGGTCCCTATTTCCGGCGAGATCCTGCGGACCCCCGATACAAATGTCCGGCTCCCTTTCGGCCGGTGCGATAACGAAGAATCTCATTCACAATTGGCGTCGCTTCGCGCGCGAGTGCGTAATAATCCGTACGTTATCACGGCTCGCGATAAGGCACGCGCGCGTCTTGTAAAACTTATAGTATAGGTCCGCACACAAAGGCTGTGGGTCCGTATCGAATATCGCGAATTTGTAGCAAACGAGAGAAGACATCCTGGTTTTTAATATGACGCATAATAGTAGTCTGTTACCGAGGAACTCTAAGAGCAGATATATATATATATAATATATTATAAATATGTATAGTTGAATATCAATTTAACGATACGCATAGGGAATATATATATATATTATTATTACTATTATTAATTATTATTATTGTTATATAAAATAAAGTTTAAGACAACGTTAATCAAATAACAAGTCCGATAAAAGGAGACCAGCGGAGAGGGTGGTATCCGCGGGATTTCTCTTGTACAACTCGTTCGCCATCTTCCTCATTCCCTTTTCCTCCCTTTTCTTGTATTATTATATCGTTTACCACCCCCTCCGCTTCTAAAAGCAGGCGAGCTACATCGAACTGCATCTTCGATGAATCGTACGAATCGCTTTTAGTCTCTCCTGCGCGACGCCGATTAAAAGAGGAGGTAAAAGTAAAGAGTAAGAAGAAGAAGAAAAAAAAAAAGATACGAACACGGTGGATTTTTTTTCAAGTGCGAATCGGTAGAAAACGGAAGAGAAGGGAAAGAGAATAAAACGTGTGTATGCGAGATAGGGGACCGCAGGCCAGGCCACTGGTCCCGCGATGACTTTTTCTCTCTCGACTCATAATTACTTACTTATTCACGAAAACAAGAAAGCTGCACAATGATCGATGATGGTCAATAAAGCGATACTAAATCTTTTCCACGCTTGGCTTGTTGCTGAATCAATCTCTCTCTCTCTCTCTCTCTCTCTGTCTCTTTCTGTCTGTCTTTTTTTCTACCTCTCATGACCCAAACTGATTATCGAATCATGCCCCACCTTTCTCCTCTCTTCCTCGTTACTCGCGATTCAAATCCTCCTTCTGCTCGATCGTTGAAACGCCTTCGTTTTGACGATTCGTCTGTAACATCCCCCGAACGACGCATGCTCTTTTTCCGATCGACCGCTTTCGACGTTCAGGCCAGCTGGAAAATATAGCGATCGAAAACGTACTGCATATCGCGAGGAGAAACTACAGTGACCCGGTTTTGGATCATCTTCGGAATATAGGATACGCTCGATTAATTCGCGCGACGATACGTATCGCTTCGCGAATAAAAATCTCTTCGTGCGACCGTGGAGATCGATCGCGACCTATGATATTATTGATATTGAAAGCGTTGATTCCGTTTTAGCGACATACGTGAAACAAATACAAGAGAACGTCGCAGTCGAGTGCGATCCACGTCGAGCCTTCGATCGATCGACCAACGGCGATCTCTGTTACTCTTCACATCTCCAACAATATCTCTGCTAACTCTCCCTTTCTCCCTCTTTCTCTCAATCTACACCACACTATGACTATACTAAATACGCACATTATCTTCTCGATGATGCCTCTCATTGACGTGTCTAATGCACAATGACGGGTAACGACAGAGATGGTTACTTTTTTCATTATCATTATGTAACTTCTTATGTCTTCGTTGCTTTCTATTGTAGTCCAAGACGTCCGTCGAAATACAATGCCTTCGGATCGAAGTTGTCGTCCATTTCTTATTATTATA
Organism: Leptothorax acervorum; assembly: GCA_035220615.1. Lineage (NCBI taxonomy): Eukaryota > Metazoa > Arthropoda > Insecta > Hymenoptera > Formicidae > Leptothorax > Leptothorax acervorum. Next base: position 1,998,500 of record JASTWQ010000006.1, read on the forward strand.
TTTTCTAATTTCTACGAATAGTTTAAATTTTTTCCCAGAGATACTAATTAATAATTAAAAAATAATACCTTTTGTTATATACAAATAATTTTGATGATCTTTGGGAACAAAGTAATCTCGACTATGTACAAGTAATTCAATATGTTATATGCTAATATTTGTATATGAATTAATGCACAGATTGTATGTGAAAAAAAAATCGGATCGAAATTGTCTTGCGCATTGCATTTCAACAAACGTCAATCGTTGCGGATCCTGTCGCCTGTGATTTCGATGGAATATATTCAACGAATAAATTACCGATCTCGTCTTGTACTCTGAACGATCACGCAACAACTAACTTTGTGCACATCTTTTCTTCGTAATTCCATCTGCTCACGGACTTATACCGACTCTCTGTATTATATCTCTCTACGCTTGTCTGTCTGTACATTGATTCACTTTGGCACGGCACTCTCGCTCATACTTTGTCCCTTATCACCGAGGCCGAATTGCACCGACAAACTTTAAAAATCAATCCCGACTTAACGATTTTCTCTCTATCTCCGTCCAGATTACAAATTCTATCCGTAGCGTAGTTTAGAAAACGAGGTGAATGAGAGATGGTGATTGGATCGATCAGGATTAATGCGGTAATATTCTGACACATTTGTCTCTCATCTTACTAATTATTTAAGAAATAATTTTATATCGTGCAGTTATGATGGCACGCAAAATAAAATGTGATCTTTTTTTAAATAGATAAAATTGCCTACAAAAGTTTGCTGTTTTATTATTTTTTAAGAACTTTTATTAATTAAGAAGTTCAAGTTAATAATCGTCTGATGAAGTTTGTTTGCTATTAATTGTTAAATACCAACAATATCATTAGCGAAATACAGAACATTGCAATGGGATTTTCGGACGATAATGGTGCAATTGGCTCCAACTCAGTTTTCCGGCCGGATTCGACGCGCGGTTCGACTTGCAGAAAGAAGAAAGAATAAGAAACCACTCAACATAATTAACCATAATTAATGATACAACGTAATTTAATTTACGTCATGTGGAAATTTAAAATTGCGAATCGCGCGATTTTAACGAGAGCTCTTCAGAAATACCGAGAAAATGTCTCACTGACAACGCGTTTCCGAGCGAGGAGAGTCCTCTAACACGGATGAGAAGACGCGACACCACAATCAATCAAATCCGACTACTCTCACAGCCACACTGATTACTTGCGCAAACATCAGCATTTCAATGAGACAAACCGACGAGAATGTGTCACCCTTAACCCTCAAGCTCGCGTTCCGCGTGAGAAACAGACGGAGCAAGGACTTTGCGTTGATTTTTAATTGGTACAATGGAAAATATTGGTACGGAGAAATACAGCCAAAAGAAGTCAGTTGTGAAAAATATATAGAGTATAAAATTTGATATTAATAAAGGAAAAAAAATAGATTTTTAAATATAAATTTTAAAACTTCTATCTTTCGATAACATATATGAAATATGACATAAGTAAGAATTTTATCTAAATATAAATATATATTTTATTCTAATATAAATATATATACTTACATATTTAATTAATTATTTACGATATTATGTATGAGATATTTATTTTGGACACAGCTGTAGGCATATCTTGTAGCATAACATTTGTTACGATAAATTATGTAAAAATGTGCAGAATATAATTTAATGTTATTATATTCGATTCTGAAAGAATATCTTAAAATGACCATCTGACATAAAATCTGTTCTATCGTACCAGTTAAGATTAATACTTGAGCAATATTAAAATAATATGCATTTGCCAAATGTATGTACATATTTATTTGGATAGCAAATTATGAGATTCCGCAAAAGAATTTCTAAAGTTTCTAGTGCTACTCTGTTCGATAAAAAATTGATATATCTCACAAAAAAGATTATTGACACACGTGCAATATTAGCGTTAAGAATTAATCATTTATGAGAGAGAGAACCAAGATATATTTTTAAATCATTTCGTTGCACATATCCTGGTATCCTCGAGAAAAGAATTAATTCTTACACGACAATATTGCAGCTGACAATTAATCTATTGATTCAACTCGAGTTTCGAACTAAACGCGCGTCCGCGTCGCAAAGAATGAAGCGATCGAAGCGAGAAGCGATGTGTGCTGCTTGAGGGTTGAAGAAGTAGTTACGCGCGATCCGATCGTTCCACCCTGTTGTAACCATTATGTTATCCTTTACTCTTGAAGGTGATAGGTGGCGAGTTGCAGGAACGTTTGATACCGGTACCCTACAGCAAGAGTTCGACAGACCAAGCTGTAAGCGCTCCTCTCTCTTGCTCTATCTTTTCTTTCTCTTTCTCTCTATCTCTTACTTTCTCTCTTTCTCTTTTTTCTGTCTTCGATCTCTTCCGTTTCGCTCTCTGTGTCACTCGCCCGTTTGCTCGCTCGCAGCTGTCTTTTGAACCCTTCGCTTTTACACGCTTCTTATTCTATCGATCGTCTCTCTCCTTCCTCCCCTTCGCCAATTCGTCCCAACCCTCCTCTTATCTCCTTCTCCTTTCTTTTGTATAAAATATATATTCCAAGAGCGGAGTATATGATAATTTGTAAGGTCCGCTCTTTGTACCTAAAAGTGAGATCTTAGAAATTGCAAATTTACCCCGCGTTCCACATCTCTCGCTCCTCCCCAGATCTCTTCTCTTCTTCTCTCTTCTTTCCCTCTTTCGTGATCTTTTCTGTTTATCTATCTACGTATACTTCCCGCTTTCTACTTTATACTGTTCTACAATAGGATAATATTACGGCTTGTACTACTGGACCGGGCAGCCTTTCCTGCCCTCGACGCCAGTACGAAGGAAAGGTACATGTCTCTGTGTTAATCCTTGACGTCCCAAGCTTGTTCGATATTTTAAAGCGCGGCAAGGATTAGCGGTTTCTGAGCCTATACTTTACGCCATTGTTGCTTGTAGGGGCTTTCGTTGGCATATGGCATCAATTTGATTTTTTTTTTTTCTATATTTATTTCTCACATAGAGAGCTACTACCGCCGCGCCGTAAAGACGCCGCTGAAATTGCGAGATTCTTTACGCGAGGAATCTCACAAGGGGGTATTTCCGACAAAAGAAACGAACTGAACGCGGGCGATCTCGATGAGCGAGAATAGCGTACGGTTTTTTCTTTATTACGCTAACTAAAGACGTTAGAATGCTTTTCGCCAAATCTGAAGTCAGCCCTCTGGTGGTACAAGTCCGTCGCTTCCTTACTCTGTTGTTCTAACTTTCCCCTATCGTTCACCCCCGCAGCACTCGGTGTCCTGTGTTATCGTGACTTTACATCGTGTATACTCGTCGTGTGTCTGTATTCTCATTTCCACTCTTCTGCTTTCATCCAAACCCCTCCCCCCCCCCCCCCCCCCCCGTCCTTGCGGATCAGTGGGCCTATTCTGTAACTCTTAACGACAGTTATGTTGTCTTTGCGCGTTGCTTTTTTTTTACCATATATAATATCTGCGCAACACAAATATAACGATAACGAAACTGTCGTTAGGAGTTACAGAATCAGCCCCCCCTGGGATCGAGACCGTTTTTGCTTTAATGGTATAGATTCTCTCGCTGTGCCACGGACGTGAACAATTTTTCTTCCCGTCCGTTTGCGTTGAGAATCGAGGTCTCGGTCCCTGTCACGAAATCACGAACCCGCCCGCATTTTGCGCAATTATCCCCACGACCCTCTACCCTCTCGCTTCCTCCGCTGCACCCCCGGTCCTGAAAAAGGAATCGCCGCGTCGAGTGAAAGCCGACGAGAGGCGCCCGCGGACTTGCTAGAAAGGCCGAGTTGATCTTAGTGTATTTATGCATTTAGGATGACTTGCGTTAGGTCTCCTTGCGCGCGATCACACCGAGATTACCGATCACACGTTTACCGTTTTTCTGCATGAGAGAGACGCGATGCCAGAGCGACGCGAATCTTACGCGCGAATCTGTGGCGTTTGTACTTATATATATATATAAAAAAAAAGGAGGAATTGCGTGTGACGTTTGCTTCTACCTTGACTGTTGCTTACCGTGTCGTTGCAAATTAAGTGTGTAGCATATGTGCAGATACGCCGGCAATAGTGTTGCATTGTGGCCGCGGCTGCGATCCCGTGTTTGCGATCGCCTGAGAACCTTGCACGTTGCTTTCGTTGTGCATCTTGCGTCGCGAGCGACGATGTCAGCTCGTCGCGTAGAGCTTTTCGTCCCCTGTCCGATATATTAGCTCTTTCACCACTTGTATCAATTCTTATCGAACGTAAGACTTTTGAGTGAAGCGAATTGAACCCTGATTGAACGCAGCTCTGTCTTTGCTTGCTTGCGCAATTCTACACATTTTGCGTCACGTTATTTCTCGCAACGTGTATTGTATTCCAGCAGAAATACGTATTTACAAATCGGAAATTAAGATCGGCTTCGTTCCGCCGGCTTCATATTTCGATGCTACCGACGCGCAGGGTTCGTTTATAAATTGCAGGATATTTCTTTGCGATTAGCACCGAAAGATGGGCTCGCCGAAGCGTGTCAGTCTCAATTTCTGATTTTTATTTATTGTTAATCTAGTTCTTTCAACTTAATCGAGCGAGAAGATTCTCGATTGAATTCTACATCGCCATATGATTTAATCGATTGCGACATGATCTGAGAAAGCTTACACATCACTAAAAAGAAATCGCTGTCAAAATTAAAATAGGCTTAATTAATTAATTAATATAACTGAATTGTGGTTGGCGTGTAGATTTCATCGCAACTGTGAGGTTCTCCAGCGACGAGAGACCGGACATCCTACGCATTTCTTTCTTCTCTTCTTCACCGGGAGTGCCTTCTTTCCACATAAATTCATGATTTTTCCCCTTACGGTATCTCCTCCACTCCAGAAAAACCCTTCAGACACTCGACGAAGATCGATGGAACGTAAACGTTCACGTTTGTTATGCTGCCGATCAATCGGTCAATCGACTTTCCGGTAACGCCACGTTCATAAGATTACGAATCTAAATTCGAATCTCTCGAGACAGGAGAGATATACGAAGGAAAACTTTTCCGACGAGAAAGATGACAAAATCACACGGTTTGCTTATTTCTCTTCTATGTTATCGCAGCAAGTGAAATATGTCATCCAAATATGTTCGACGAGCGGAAATTGTAAACGATTTCCACAAGTCGGAGCAATTGATATTCGCGGGTCATTGAGCCGACAATTTTCGACGTAGTTTCTTCCGGATATACGGAGTCAACGAGGAATCGAATTTCAAAACGGAAGATACAACAGATAAATTTCATCCTATCCGGAAAACGCCACTTTCTACTTCTCAATTTCCGTCTTTTTTCTCTGTCCCTCTCTTTTTTTTTCCTCTCTCTTTCTCGCTCTTAGCTCTTCCGTTTCTCTCTTTCTCTTTCCATTCTCTCCTTAACTGCCCTGTGTCCTGGAAACCCATCCACGTGATACTCGAAACGACATATCGCCCCTTTTTTCCGTTGAGAGAGTCGTCGTCCGTTGCGATACGTATAATCGGCAGTGCGCATTACTTGGCGTAGCGTGCATGTTATTCCACAAGCCAGACGCAAAAGAGAGCAGATACGTAATTTAGTTACGAGGGCGAAGGCACGCGCGCGCGCGCGCGCGCGTGCCGAGAGCCCGGGGCCCAAGGGTGGGCCCAAGGTGTGTTCTTCGGGGTTCTGTAGCTGGGCCAGCATCGTCGTCGCCGCCGCTGCCGTCGTCACCGCTGCCGCCGCGGAAATGCCGCGGCTATAACAACCTTCGCATCGCGTAAGTATCCTCTTCTGAATGTTGTGTGTCGGCGAATATCTACCTAATATAGCGTGCCCGTTAAACCGGGCCGAGAGATACATTGCGAGAGCATCACGCATGGCACGTGCGTGCGTGCACCATATCCGTCAGCGATGCGTCGAGCCCGGGGGGGACGCAAGAGGGAACGGACGGAAGAAAGGAAGCAAGGGTGAAGGGATAACGGAGGGTTGCCTTTTTTTTAAACCCCCGCCCTCGCTGTCGACCGTGAGGCGGCTCCTTGGCGGAGAATCGTCTCCGAAGGAAAACGGTAGTCGAACTCACTCTAACGAGGATAACGTTTTTTGCCGGGCACGCGAAACATGCATGCAAGCCAATCGCAGCCTAGATCCTGCTCCACTTTCTCTCTTTTCTTTTGTTTTCTTTTTTTTCCCCCCCGTTTTTCTCTGGTAATGTGCATACTGGGCTGCCTTAACGTGTTGCTCTTATACTTGCTGTGATGCTCGATATTATCCTCGCGCTGCTTGCCGTTCACGTGTGGCTCCTTTCAACTGTGATGATTCTGCCTGGTCTGCTATGTACATATCTCTCTTTCTTTCTCTCACGTATAATACACGTATACGAAAACGTCGATGAAGAGCCGCCATACAGAGTGCATCCTGTTTCTTTCTGGCGTCACGGACGTATGTTGCTGCCAGATTTTTAGTTATCGGAGAAACACGTGTCTCGGCGAACACGTGTTCACACCACGTGGTCCTCGAGACAGGAAATGACCGCGCCGCGGGATGGACGTGGACCGTCGAACGGTGAGTCGAGCCCCTCGATGCGCTTGCGAGTGGAGATTCGGAATCCTAGAGAGAAGAAGGCGGAGGTCTTATCGGATAACAGATACGAGTCCTCGACAGAGAGACGAGACACGTTCCATCAGAGTCTGGCATCATTCCACTGCGTCGCTTATATAGGACACACATCCGATACTTTAATCGACCGCGTTTATCATAGAGTGACGAATTTCCGATTAATTCGCGACATTGTCGTTTACTGCCGAAAAATAAATGTGCATACGTGTATATAAATACATGCATAGGGTGGAGCTAAGAGGTAAGAGATTTTATTCGATCTGCGTTTCGCATATCATTCGCTCGTCGGCGTGTCACCGCTGAATTTGCGCCCTAAACCGTCCTAACGCGATTCCTCACGATGTGTTTGTCTGATCAGCTTACGAGTTGCTCAGCTTTCCACAGTTCCACTGTCGCGTTGAAGAATTGTCCGCGCGCGTTGCATTCGTGCAAGTAGAAAAGCTACGTGTCGATCGCAGTAGAAAGTCCTTGAAATGGTCGGAAGATGACCGCAGTAGAAAAATGTCGCGATTGTCAGCCGCGTCTGTAGTAAAAAGTTTTTACAATAAAGTGACGATCGCAGTGGAAAAAGCAACACTGATCAGCCATCGGCCGCGAGATAAATTATTGGTTCGGATTGACGATGTCATCCCGTTGAATGAAGATCTCAATGTTACATTTATTCGGGGAAAGATATATGCATTTTGCGATATTGAAGATTCAGCTTGTCGAGATTAACTGACTGCCAGGCTACTAAAAATTTCGTAAGACACTTATAAATATAAATCTAATAACATTTTGAATGCTGTAAATAACTAGATAACAATGTAAAGTAAAAAGTGTGCTACATTCAGCAATTAATAATTTTTATTTTCGTTAATCAGGTTATGATTTATTATTATATGTATATTTATGAAAATTTTATTATGGCGGTAGGATATACAAAAACTCGTTGACGTGTTAAATTAGTTTATCTACTTCCGAACTAATGAATTAATACGCAAGGATAATGATTGGATCCCTCGATTTTCAAGGACTTTCCGTTTTTATTGACGCGAATCGCGACTTCCTACCGCTTTTTTCAGAAGAAGTGAACATAACGTGCTTCCCTATACCTCTGTGTGTCGCGTTGCTTAATTAAGTGGAAGTCCAGACTCTAATCTTGTTGGCTCTCCTCTCCTCTCGCTTTCTCTGTCTTACTGTCTGTCTGTCTGTCTCTGATCTCTCTATCTGTCTATCTGTTCTATCTTATCTTGACGCTTTTCTATCTTTCTTCATCTCTTTCTCCTTTCTCTCAATCGTTGAGGCTTCTCCGAAGCCGCGAGAGAAACAGAAGACGCACTCTGTATGACCGCACAAAAATTGTCGCGCATCGATCCGTCCCGCGTTCTCCGGCGACACGACCAGCCTCGGCGACGATATTTCCTCGAAGTAATTTCCGATATATCTCGATGATAATTGCGGATACGTAAAAAAAAGCAATTGGTCAAAATTTATCTTGCAAGGATATCAATTTCTACTCTTCGAAGTTGACGATTGTAGAGATTTCAACGCCGTTACAACATTTCGCGTCACAAATTTTTGCTACATGACCGCAACTTCGAGGAAAATCGTTTCTTCGGATGCTGGGAATCCGTCGCCGGATTGCGCGACGCGGATCGCACACGCGACGCTTCTCGATCGCCGTGATCGACTGTAATTATTGTAAATTATATTGGCCGCGCATGTGACCAGCCGCGTAAATTCAGCTTAGCGATCTGTCGCGTATTCGCATATATATATATTATCGCATTATAGAAAAGGGCGCAATCGTTATTTTTTTCTGTCTTTCTTTTCTATTTTCACTCGTCTCGAACTCGAGTGCTGGCAGCGCAGCTTCCGCAGTTTCTCAAGCCGTCGGCCAACACGCAGAAATAGATTGCCGAGAGTCGAGTGTGGATACTTATATCCTTTTTTTTTTTCCGTCGAATTTTTTTTCTTCTTGGCCTCTCTGAGATGACTATAGTGTCGATGGATGCATGCGGTGTTGCGCGGCAATTTGCAAGCACAGTTGCAGAGCGGCGACGTCGGTACACACGGTGCATCTCTTTGCAGGCCGCATTCGTTCATCCGAATTGCGAGGTACTCGGAAGTAAAAGCGGAACCGATCAGCGAACGTTACTCGGGACGAGTCTGCAAAAGTGGTAATCGGCAGTAGGAATGTATTCCTCGACGAGTTCAATGTCGATTCCTTCTTGGCGAGAATTTCAACGGTGATTTAATCGACCGGCGAAGTGCCGTGAACCAACTGGAGTAGAAAGTTCTCTCGGACGTTCCTTTACCTGGTGTTTATTGTGTTTTTAAAGAAAATATTGCGGGCACTTGGCTTCTCGATCGTCGAGTAATTAGTACGCAGTTGACGCACGGTGGAACGGAAATATTTCTAAAAATTTACTTTAGAAATAGAATTTAATTTAGAATTTAGATTTTAAATTTTACTCGACAATCGCCTCGAAATTCTCGCTAAGAACGGATCGGCCATTATTGATTCCCACATTTGCGAAGCTCCACAGGATGTCTTGAGTTATCAAAATTGATGCTAGGAGAGTGACATACAGTGTCTCGCAGACTTAACATTTTGCGGACGGGCTAGATATTTTATGTGTTTTAAATATCTTTAAACAGAGAGAAGCAGGGATCGCACGTGCGTAATTAATTGCGACGTGATAATTACGCTGGGTGGAAGGGCGTTGCCTTATACATAGGTACTCTTCGTTCTTTTTTATTATACAGTCATATTTTTTTACGGTACATTCGCGTAAGCGCATAAAAATAGCAATATAGCGAGCTTGATCTCGCGTTTAACGGAAAAGACACGCCCGTCCTCAATGTGTTGAGTTAATCTTCAGCGCCTTTCACACACGATCGGAGAATCACGAGGGGGAATATCGCTCTCTCCTCCCCCCCTCTCTCTCTCTCTCTCTCACTCTCTCGAAAGTAAGTATGCCGAAATCGCTAAGATCCTCACGAACACGCAGCCCTCACGAACCTCACTCTCTCCTATCAGCCATACCGACGCAGCTGCTCCGAACTCTGTGTTCTAACAATGCCTTGTGTTCCGCGCAGGGCGATTCCAAAAAAGCCCCGCTAGTTCTGTAATATCTTGTGCCAAAATCGCTGCTTTCTGTCTTGTTTCTACGTATTTACGTATCATAAATGGCGGGATGCAAAGCGAATGGGGGTCTCATGGTGAATCGGGTAAAATTGCAAAAGAAAGAAAGAAAAGGAAAAAAAAAAGAAAAAGAAAAAAAACCGCTGATTGGACCAGATCTGATCTGAATAAGAATTCAACAAACTGGAAAGTTAATTAGCGCGGGTTGAATTAACTTAAAGGTGAGTCCGGTAAGCGAATTTTTTTATTTCCAGACGCGATTCATCCTCCGATTCCATTCCCCCGCCGTTGCTATAAATATAAATATCTGTATAGGATCTCCCGAGACTGGCGCGTTGTCCTTTAACGGGAGTCTCCTCGACGTGCTTGGAGTCGACTTTTCTTTCCCGAAAAAAAAAAAAAAAATCTAATAGATAATTAAATACGATACGCGAAAACTTTCCGAAACTTAAACAAGATCTGATCTCAATTGTGATCGAAATCCTCGGGGAAGAATGTTGACTCCAAAGTGGTGGAGTACGCGGCCCGGGTAAGACGTCAAGGGCGACAGTCTCGCGGACGGTCCCTCATCTTATACGTATATCCATTGTGCATATACGTGCGCAAACACCCCACGCACACGCATAATGCGCGCACATATATACACAGTGTGTGTGTCGCGGCGTTATGAATCTCGCCTGAACGTTTCCTCTCTATCTTCGAGTGCGTGTGTCGGCAGCCTTGCAACTTGCTGTTGCGTGTGCCTGTCATTCATCATCAACCCCTTCATCGGCGACCGCCGTCGCCGTCGTCGCGGCGGCCGCGGCGCCGGCGGTGCCGATCATCCCTCCCCCATGAGACCAGACTGATCCGACCGGTGCCCGGCTTTCCAATTTGCAGATCCGCGTAGTGAACGCATTTCGGCAGGGCCTAGATCCGCGGTACGGCGAGCACAGCAGCACCACCCTGGCGGAGGTACTGAGGAAGCAGTCGTCCCTGACGAGCAAACGACTCTCGCAGACCAGCAGCATCGAGTACGCCGACAACATACCGGACGAGCTCACCATACCGGAGATTGACGTCGAGAGGCTCTCGAGTCACAGTCACACCGAGACTGCCGTTTAGAGACGACGACGCCGCGTCGTCAGTATAGCGACGCCTACTACCACTACTACGAGTACGCCGACGACGACGACGACGACGATCAACGTCTTCGCCACCCTACCGCGCCCGTCGTCTCCCCGTGGCCGTCGATCGCTCGCAAAGAGACCAGGGGGCTCACTGAACGAGGGGGGTGGGACCGAGAGAAAGAGTCTAGGAGAGAGGGGAGGTACGGGGAGAGAGGAGGAGCGGAGTGGAGGGTCCATTCAGGGTTGATAACGTGAACGGGGGAGGGGGGGAGGGGGGGTCGGCATCGTGGTTGAGAGGAAAACGAGGGGGCACCGCGCGCGGTTCGGAGTCTCACCCCTTTCTTCCTCTCTCGCGACGAGAACGACCACTCCGACGCGCCCCGAGCCCCGAGGGAGCCGTTCCGGGGGACCGACCGGTCGCGTCGCTGCCGGATCCGCCGAGAGATCCGTGCGAGAGACATCAATTATAAGATAATTACCCCAAAGTAACGCACCACTGCCTCTCCCATACGCAGTTCAGTTGTTAACATACGCCTCCCTTACGTTTCCTCACCGTACCACCTTGCGTCTCTTTTTGTGTTTCTCTCTTATCGCGCGTATCTGTGTGTGTGTGTGCGTGTGTGTGTGCGCGGGGATGTATTTGCGTGTGTATGTGTGCGTGTGTTCGTGGAATCCTTTCGTTCTTTGACGCACCGCTGTGTGGAAGAAGCGCGACGACGCGACGCGACGGCCGCATGAAGGGAGACGCGGAAGGGAAGGAAAAGAGAGGAGAAAAGAGGAATATATATGAGGTCGAAAGTGGGGGAGAAAGAGAGAGAGAAAGGGGGGGAGAGGAAAAGAGAAAAAGAGAAAGATTCGAGGTCGAGTTTTGAAGATATGTAGATATGTATTATAAGATACAGTTGGTACCCTTAAGTTGGTACAAAATCGTTCTTAACACTTCTTCTTTCTTATCTTCATCTCTTCGTTGTTTCTACCTCCTACAGCTTCTTGGTTCTCTCTTTCTTCTTCTTCGCCGCGTGAGATTTTTCTCTCTCTCCCCTGTTCTCGCTCTCTCTTTCCCTGCTCTTTATATCTGTCTGTTCCTCTTGTTCTCTTTCTCTCTCCCTTTCTTCTCGTATTAATATATTGTTATTTCTCAGATGATTGCCATCTCTCTCTCTCTTCTCTTTCTCTCTCTTTCTCTTCTCTCTCCCTTCCTCTCTCTCTTTCTCTCTTTTTCCTTCCCTCTCAGAGAGAGAGAGAGGGATCTCTCTCCTTTTCTCCCCATTCTCTCCCTTTCGCGACTCTTTCTCTTTCCCTTTGTCGCTCTCCCGATCTCTCTCTTACGCGCGACTTAAGGATGATCTAGTCACTAGTTTGTATTACTCTAAATACTTCCGTGAATATACTTTGCACTGGGGGTGCCTTACCGAGAGAAGAGAGTTTGAGGAAGGAGGACACAAAAGCGAAGAAAAGAAAAACGGGTGTGTGTAAATGCAATTTGTTTTCTAGCGTTACCGTTGCGATATACGAGATGAAGAGAAAGAAACGATCTTGCGGGGGAGGAAGGGGGAAGGGTAGAGGAATATTATCGCGAAGTCGCACCGATTCTTCTTCTTTGCCGTAAAGATCGCAGATCACGGAATCGATCGCCACAAACATTGCCATTATTACGCTTAAATCGATACGAAGATCCTGATAGTAAAGGCGTAATCACATCACGCTGCGCACGTGCTTCAACGATATATATATATATATACATTATATGTATGCAGCGAAAAGGGGGGAAAAGGAGAGAAAGATCGAGGAACGACGGTCGCGTGGAAACCGCGGGCAATGAAATGGGACGGCAAGCACGCGATAATACTTATGATCGCGAGAAGAATCGCGTTAATGACCGACGAACCGTTTCAATCGTTTCAATCGCCGAGGGACCTAAAGCGACCTAAATGGGAGCGGGGTAGTTCCACCCCGTCCCTCCCGGGTACGCTGGAAAAAGAGGGGAGGGGGAGGGGAGAAGAAGAAACAATTAGCGAAAAAAACCAAGGAGATTTTCGTTCATCCTGTGACTACGATGTTATTCTCAGGACCTATCGATTTCGTGTACGAAGCGCGTATAAAATATTCATAATATATACATAAATATACATATATACATAAAGAGAGATATATTATATATAAATATAATTATAAATATCATTATCACACACAAGAGGCATATATAAATTGTATCTCGCGATTGCGACGAAACGTGTTTCTTCACGGCCGCACGAGGGCAAAGGAAGGGTTGGCACAGGAGAGAAGGGGTGGGAGGGGTTGTAGAATTCCGCGATCCGCTCGATTACGCGATTAATAATCGAGAATCGCCGTCGCCCGCCGGACCCCGATGTAAAAAACGTTGGCAATATGGGTTTATTATTATACTTCGTCGTGTAAGTTTTACGTTTTTAAGTGCAAGACCGCTGCCAAATAATAGAGAATAGCGTGTAACGTGTGTACGAAGTTACATCTCCATGAAGTCAGTAGCCGTATTTTGTAGTTCTAGCTTATCGTTCATTTCTCAAGCGCCCTTTCGCGAGAGAGAAAGGGAAAGACAGGGAAAGAGAGAGAGAAAGAGAAAGAGAGAGAAAAAAAAGGAGAGAAAGGGAGAGAGGGAGGAGAGGAAAAGAGAGAGAACAGACCGGAGAAGATAGAAAAATGACAAGATGAAGGAGCACACAGAAGTACGTTAAGCGAAAAGGGGAAGGAAAGAGAAAAAAAAAACGTTTTCGAGTCTTCGAAGTACCTAAGTCGAGTTATTATACGCTGTCATCGGTTATATTACGAGAATTAACGATGAAAAAGATTAAAAAAAAAGAGTATAAGTAAAGCAGAGTTCTCTTTTAGGTCCGTAAAATATATATACACATATACAATAGGACTTCTCTCTCTCGTTTGAAAAAGGCTTTAAGAGGCCTATTTATTGCACCTTATTCTAGTCTTAAGCACTCTATATGCCTTACACTGCCAAAATAATAAAGACGCGTATTGTTACGTATACCTTTGTGTTACACACACGCACACGAACACACACACACACACACACACACACACACACAGAGACATCCATACACATACAAACGTGCACCATCGCTGTTCGTCCTCGCCATCGTCACGACGCCCGCGCCGTCTTGTCGAGCTCGTCCTCGTCTAATGCTCGTTTCTACCAACGTCGATTAACTTCAACCTTACGTTAACTCACTCTTTGTCTCTTTCTAACTGTCGCCCTTAGAAAGAGACGAAGAGTGAGTTAACCTAAGGTTGAAGTTAATCGACGTTGGTATAGAAACGGCCATTACACACCTGCCGTCGCGACATTCTCGCCGCCTCGTATACTTCGACCTTTGCGAATTCCTTTCGGATCACAATTTAGGCCCGCGTCATTTTACCTTACCTTTACTTTCGCGCTTGGACATACACGCAAGATGGACGAGTTTTACGCTAATTAATTTCGCGCGAAGAGATCTCGAAGCGAGTCCCCGAGAGGAGGCGTAGCGCTAAACTTGAACGACCGTACCTCCGCAATTCGTGGAATTCCCATCACGACGCCCGGTTCTCCAGGCGAGAAGGGTTCATTAGGATCTTGACGAGCAAAGAGACCTGGAGGTGTCCGAAAGACGTACAAAAAGACCGACGCGAAAGGCTCCAGATGTCTTTCGGAGTTTTCATCCTTAACGAAGTCAAATTACAAAACGATTTTGCGACACCGCGAGTTCACCGCTGGTTTAACGTGCACACACAGATTGGTCGATCGTCCCTGATCCGATTTCGTTCATTCGATTTCTTTCTGGTCCAGAAATAAATATTGCGAGTAAGAAGTTCGAAAAAAAAAAAAAAGAAAAGAACAGAACAATGTTCGATTGTGACTCGGGATTAAATCCTCGATATGTATTATAGACAAATGACATAATTATACACACACGTATAGACACATCTATCTTCGCACATACACAAACACACAAACACACACACAGACATATTCCCCATTATTCGCGATCGCGTCATTTCGCCATTGTCGACCTCCGTTTCCGTTTCCTTCTTCGCTCATTATCAGCCAAGAGTCGCGTAAGTCATCCCGTCCCTTATTAACTGAGAAGAGCATCGAGAATATTTTTATGCGCCATTAACGCGTTTCTTATATTGTATCTATGTACTTAAAAAAAAAACGCATTTCTCTCGCGCAGTGTATTAAAAATTAAAAAAAAAAAAAAACGTATCGCGTAGCTGTACCTCCGACGATTATGTCTTAACGCGGTTCAACTAACGAAGACAAAACGACTTACGCTGCGATAGCTGGAGGGTCGTTTCACGGGACGATCCCGATTAGGAGAGAATATACAGGATGTGTTTATCCGGGATCCTCGACTTTAATTTTAACGACAGCGAGTTCTTCGACGGACTCACAGACTCACAGTCCTTTTTCGCCTTTCGGAAAAAAAATCGTCATATATTCCCTGTATATTTTTCTTTTAAACAACTCGATTATTAAACCACGAATGTGAAAAGAGAGAAACAGAATCTGCTCGAAATTAATTAAAAAATAATTTCTCATTTGCTTGCATTTCAGATTATTAATTTGCGACAATTTTGATTAGCGATTAATCGTTTTCTTCATCGATTGGTAACGACGAAGAGTCCGAGTCGCAATTTTTAATAAAACGGAGAGAAATAATCCTCGGTTCCGCGATATCTTGGTCGAGGAAGGGGTTCACTGTGGATTATGATGGAGAAATCCGTCGTTAAAGTTAAAGCTGAAAGATCGAGGCTTCCCCTGCGAGTCGCACAGCTAACACGACGCGAGAAAACCGGTGTTCGACCAGATTGTTTCGCGGTCGCCAGAGTTTATATTCTTGTCCGTGGTGTGTCGATATATACATGATAAGGGTTTATTTGTATGCGAATATAATTCTCTCACCGTTTCCGAGCCTTGTAAATCCGCCAGAGCTGCTGGAAAGTTCTAAGATCAGCGTGCTTTCACTTCTTCACCTTCTTCTCACTTTCGTAGGCTTTCGGGCAGGAAAAGGAAATAAAAAGGAACAAAAAAAAAAATATATATATATAAACCGTCGATGTATCCGTTGTCGTTTGAGACGACCGATATCGATAATTAAAATCGGCACCGCCCTGCCGGCCGTCGTCCGCACGCGCGTTTTTTTTTTCCTCAGAGCATTATATAGGCGATATTGTTAATTATAATAGAAACGCGAGTGCGGATCGCGGATGAACCCTTGGTTTGCTCTGATTCTCGGGGCCCGGTTGCATCCAACTCTCGTGATCGTCACACTTTATAATTTATAATCGTTCTCACCCCCTCCCCCCCCTCCCTCTTCAGATAAAGAAGAAAGAAAATATTAATGAAGACTCCATTATCTTGTCCGGACATAATTTGTCCGAACTATCTTGTATATTTCAACCCTTAACTTGTTGATCCGGGAAACAAAATGGGAGACAAACGAGATCGAGATGCAACCGGGCGACTCAGTGGTGCAACGTCGAGCGATGCACTCGCGGCTGTTTGCCGTGTTCGGCCGACTCGAGTCCTCGAGTTCAACGTTTCCGCGGAGATTTCGATTCGACGTCGCGATATTAACCCGCTGGGCGGTTCGCCCCCACCGCGAACGGGTGTTCCTCATAGTTCCACTTCCGGTTTGCAGCGGAGATTTGTTGCGACGAGGTCACCGGCTGGCGCCGGTGCGTTAATTGCGCTGCGGTTGTTGCGTAATTACAAATGGGTCCCCCTCGTGTGTGTGTGTGTGCGCGTGTGTGTGTGTGTGTGTATATCTCTTCCGAGCTGCGTTTCTCGAGCAGTTGTTCGTTAAAAAGAAAAGAAAAAAAAAAGAAATGTTCCTTTCTTCTCGCTCGCTCGAAATAAATAAAACTCTAAGATCTTTGTAAATTATAGCGGTTAAGTATATATAAAAAACAAAATAGTACGCTTCCCTAGAAAGTATAGTTATATATATCGAGCACGCGATTTGGATTTTCGAAGGAGCCAACGGGTTAATATCGCGTGATGCCACGATCCGCGAAATATGCAAATCTCACGGATAATTCTCTCAGGATCTTGTTAACGCACGCGCTTCGCGGTTGTTTCTTTTTTCTCTATTTTATTTATTTATTTTTTTTTGGTAATTGATGCGACGCTCGCCTCTCTCAGGCGGTAGCGTGAACGATTCACAAGAATCCTTGCCGGAAATGAGAGGAGACGTCCGGACCCTTTGCGGCGTCGAGAATGTCTTTCTCTGGACCGGTCGTTCCAATCCGTTGGTAAACTAACTGATAGTTAAATCATATATATGTCTTTGCTTTTCCTTCGAATTAGACAAAGATATAGACATATGATTTAACTATTAGTTGGTTTACCAACAGATTGGAACAACCGGCCCTCATCTCCTTTCTGTCGCTGTATACATTTCACGCTACCGTGTCTCACGTACGAAGGAAAGTAAGGATCGACTTTCAAGAAATTCGCCGCGCGAAGCGTCACACGTACAGTAATCGCATACGATTATCGGCTACGAGATCTAATTCGTTGTCGTTGTAAGTCATTTTTACCTCTCTGCGTCGGTGTTTAATCGTCTAATACGGCAAATACGCGCGCGGATCAAATTATATCAGGCACCTGTGAGGGTGAATAGGGGGAGTTTAAGTGCTTTCGTTAAAAATGTATCTCAATAAACGTTGATGAATCGTTTTACAAGACATTGAACATGTATTTCTTCCGTGCTAGACACACTTGAGCGATCACCGTCGCGTTCAATCGGTTTACTCGGCGGGCCCGGGTATCCTTGTCGTTAACAAAACGGGTATAAAGTCGGCTATGCCGAATTGAAGGAAGCAAAAACCGCGCGCGTACTTACGGCATTTACCTCGTTTTCGCATTTCGCAGGGTCGGCGCGAGGCTGACGAAGCTGTAATGAGAGGAGACGGGAATCGCGAGATTAATCCGAGCACAGCGCACTCGGAACAGCCGTCTCGCATACAATCGATTTCTTTTTTCTTGGGTTTTTTTTCCCCTCCAAATATACCTCGACAGTTGGCGGCGCGTACATGTACGTATATACCACATCCGTGTCTATATATGGATAATATATGTACATGATGTAGGCATATACGCACCTACGGTTACTTAAGCGGCTTTGATCTCGAGGCGGAACTTCGAGATCGTTCCAGTTCCGGTCGCCCGCGCCGGTTGCATGTTTAACGAGGGCGGCAAGAAAACGTGGGTATGCGAAGAGAGGCTGTACAGAGAGGCTGTAAGGAAGCTTGTTTAGATGAGCGACAGGAGGAAAAAGAAGCGAGATATTTGTGCTTATGTGACGTGCCGAACACACGCGGAGTAACGATATGCCCGCTATGCGATTACTGAGAATTTGTTTGTAGCTCTCGGGGGGTCTCTCTGTTGTTATCTAATTTTACGGGGGTACGGCGAGGGATCGTCTCGTGTGCGGCGAGAGGGTCGCCGATTGTAAAATTACTTAATTAATTAAGTAAGCAGCGAGTAACACACATTATTTATTGCGGTTAAAGTGTGGTGAATTTTAGGGAAGTTATATACAATTACGTTTCGCCGAGTGCAAGATAAGAGTTAATAATAAAGAGGAAGAGGAGGAGAAAAGAAAAATTGAAAAAAAAAAAGGAGGATTTGTTTCTCACGTGCAATCAATTAACCGAGTGTGAAGAGCGAGACACTTATATAATAATCGTATGGACATTAAAATTAAAATAGCGGTAATGAGTGTGGGAAGAATTCAACTGGATTTTGAACTTGCGAAAGTCTAATTAAACGTTAAATAAATAAAGTATCACGATTATTCACAGCTGTCGAACGAGAGTGTGAATCGATTCTCTTTTTTTTTCCTTTTTTTTTTTCTTCAGTTCGTTCACCGCTACCGCTTTCGATCTGCACTTTTTCGAATAGTTGTTTTTTTTTCCATCCATCGCCATCCGTCGTTTTACTTTCGCATTAGATGCGCACAAAAAGTTAGGATAGTTTTTAATGCACCGATCTTTCAGTCGTTCAGTTTTCCATGATCTACGCGCGAAGAAGATACACGAGAAGTATATCTCTGAACGAAGATTAGGTCCAAACACAATTTAGCAAATTATATATACATATATATAAAAGTACATATATATGTACATATATATATGTATAAGTAATTATAAATAAAAATATAGATATATCTATGAATGCGAATATAAATATGAACATAAACGCAACTATAAATATGAACATATGAATATATAAATATAAATACGAATATACATACATGAACATAAATATATAAATACAAAGACAAATGCAAATATAAATAATATAAATACAATTACCAATATAAATTAGTTATAAATACATATACAATTATCTCATAAATATAAAAAATCGTCCCGTTGTAATTAATGCAGTGAAATATTTCGCATTATATAATCGGGACACTTCATTTTTTTTCTCCATATATAATGTCCTTATCGAAGCAAATAAAATACAAAGCATACTGTATTTCGCTTAATGTAGGAAATATTTTACGGCATTCATTAAAATGGGAATTACTCTGTATCTATTTAGGATATCTTAGAAGCCGCGTACCTCGTCTGAAACCTCGTTAACTCGAAATCGTTAATCACGCAATTGTGTGTCGTCGAAAATTAAAGAATTTTGGCGAATTAGGCTTCCGAGAATGTACATACCTTAATAATACCTATACATAAATCGTGTTGCTCGGCCCAACGTTCGGTGAATTTTAACAGAGAGATATTTTATTTAGAAGCCCAGTCGCGCCAAAATTATTTAATGCTGCAAATCAAAAAGAGATCAAAGTTCGGTCAACTTAAAAAAAATTCGACTGCATTTTAATGTCATCGAGTGTGCATCTCTTCCGAGACACCCAATATACATATATGAATATATATGTACATTATATATTCATGTACATGCGCGCGGAGTAACACATAAATAACGTATGTAGCTTTAACGTACTTAAGAAACCGATAAACTGATTTTCGAGATTATGCTTAAATATTGCCTCCTCTCGAAGGTACATGCAATTAACTCTCTCATTGATAATTTCATGATAATCGTTGATAAATTGCGATTTAGAATAGCGATTGACCTTCAAAGCGAACGATGCTTTAAAAAAATTCGAGATTTAGGTTCGTCTAAGCTTAAATTTATATAGCGGCAGATGATTGACACGTTGATTACTATATTGCATTATCGCGATCTCTGGCGTTGTTCAAGGAATTCGACTATCTCACTTTCCCGGCGATTATCCTGCTCTTTAAGTCGCGAATCCGATCGTGTTTCAATTTTTCTAATCCGGCAAAGTATCCCGTTCCGCCTGGAATCAGCGTGTTAATGACACAACGTGTGTTAACGTCTCGACGATAGTAATCCGCGAGTTATTGTTAGCGTAGCTTAAGGTTTAGTTTGTTATCAGAAACGAGGGGCGAGATAGTGTTCCACGCTATCGATCCTTATTTGTTACTTATTAAATAAGCTTCGACAGTAGACAATGTAAAAATGTAACAGAGGAACGTCGTGGGGATGCCGAGTACATATAATAATTTCAGAGACGAACTTCCACCGATGCATCCATGTGCGTAAATGCATGTAAATTGTTCTTTTGTAGATCAAACAAGATTTTAACGCGCAAGCCGCGAGTTTGGATGCGTAAACGATGTATTTGAGTCATTTTTATTTGCGAAAGTACGCGAATAATCATTTTTCAGGAACAGAACTTTCAAGAAAATATTAAAAATATCCGTTTTATGAATTCTTTTAAATTATTTATTGATTTAACATATATTCGTTGAATATTTCTCTTTTATTCCTATTTATCTAATTTAATACTTGCGAATAATTGAGAATTAAAAAAAAGAATTTTTTTTTAATTTGCGATTAATTATGTATAAAATTAAAAAAACGATGCATAGCTTATTTTCTCATTGTAGATTGAAAATTAAGCATTCTCTCGCGAAGTCGGCTTCCAATCTTTAAAAACTCAAGATCTTGTTTATAAAAACTGTGAGTGGCGTTTTATAATTTACTTGTGGTAATCAGAATTTCCGACTTATATGCGCCGCGCGATGCAATGACGAATGCATTCATCTTCAACGCTGTTTGCTGTTTTACACGCGAGAGTGATTTCGCATTAGCGGCCACAGGCCATACAGAAATGCGATCCTCGGTCCTCGTCACGTTCAATTGTTTTTAATTTACGAACGAGAGTTAGAGAGAAAGAAAGAGAGAGAGAATGTGTGTGTGAAAGGGAGGTTCCTACATGTCGCTCGACGATGTCACCGCTGTTAAAATCGGACGTCCGATTTTCTCGGAAGCAACAATGATATTAAATATATATATACGTTGACGAACTTGTAACTACACACACGATTACACACACTAGAGAACGATTCTATTATATATCTTGTAAGAATTACTTATGCTAGGACCTCTGTACAAACTATTAACAAATCCGTAAGAGAAAGAAAAAAACGCTGTGTATAAGAACAGAAATATTTATAAGAAACTAAAAGAAAAGATATCTTTCACTACTTTCAGCACTACTTTCAACATAATCATTGTAATAGCCACTCTATTTAAAGATCGTTAAAAAAAAAAAGAGAGAAAGAAATGAAACAACGGATTTCGTTATCACAGCTCGAGCTTCGTGCGAATTTTCCCGCTTCCCTGCCCATTATATAACGAACTGACTTCATGGAGGATATTTATACGACCGTAAGAATATCCTACTGTAAAACAAAAGGAATGCTATTGAAATAATCGCGTCAGAAATTATTTTTCTCATTGTTAATTCTTGTGGACGAGAAGGCGTTACTTTCTGTACATTCGCTGGGCAAGCCGATTTCATCGCGCGCGTGTGCACGCGCGTCATTTATCGACTTTGATTGTCGAGCACTCTCTCTCTCAATTATCCGCTTGTCGAGATATAATCAAAGCAAGCGGAGACCAATGATGATGTCTATGATCAAAGAACGAATTGTCGAACACGCCCCGGGCGCGCGACACGAGTTTTCCACATAAAGAAATTAAAGGGGGGAAACAAAAACAAAAACGCCATACAGAGTCGGTAAATGAGCGCTGTTAAACTTCAGAGTCCGAAATTATCGAAGTTTTAAGAGATTTTTATGTACTTGCCCGAATTAGAATACGGGACAATTATTATTGAATTAAAAAATAATAGTATATAGTTGAAATCTATACACAAGCTTCTGGTATCATTTATTTGACTGATTCATTGCTCGACCATTACACATACACATATCTTTCACAATGCCTCATGATTTTTTTCCGTAATGATTTTCAAATTATGCTCTGCAAAGTTGCACACACAGATATACGCACATACATACACAATTAAACTGAATATTGTTACACTGTAGTAAAAAAGTATGCTCTTGCAGCTTTATAAAATTTTTCAAGTATCAAAAATACTCCACGAGTTTGAGAAAACGTTGCGCCGTAACGTTAGTAGTTATATAAATAACGAGAAGTACTGCGTACCTTAACAAGTCCACAATTATGAATCCGAAAAAAATATATTTATATCTTCTAAAGTCCATGACAACGTATCGCGCGCGTTATTATCTAAGAAAGCCAAATATAGGCTTCGTTTGGCCGAGCTTATTTTCCTCTTCCAATCCTTTCATAACTGCCTCGTTTAGCTTGATACTGATTTCCTTTCCAACCTGTAAAATCGAAAATCCAGATTCAAAGACAAATTCTGAATAATTTGCCTTCAACCATAGCGCGTGATAATCAATATATACAGAGACTGTTATCACCTGCAACATCTTAATCAAGGTGCTAGGCAGCAAGCTTCCGTATCCTAGCTTGACCACAGACGTCACCTTGCCGTTTGGCATCACGGACATGAGGATACTAGCCGCACTGCAGGATTCTTCTTCCGACGTTGGATCTATCACGAAATTGTCTCCAATCTGTTAGAGGAAACGTTTTTTTCTTCAATGTAGCAATTAACATCTTTATTAATTAAACGTTGAATCTTAATCGCCGACAATGTACAAAGCAATTAATAAAAAGTTACAAAAATAGGAAAGAAATTGTATCTTTTTTTTTACAAAAAACAATTTGCTACCATATCAATTCATTTATTTCACAATAATGATCAAAGATCATTGCGCACCTTGCATACTGTTACTACCAACGGATAATTTGTGACATCCAGTTTAATACAGTCGTAAGGATCGTCCGACAGCTGAATATCCGGTTCGCCACCGTCGAGCATTGCTGTGATCACCCTCGGGATTTCAGTATTGTACAACGCAGCCTTCACCGCAGCGCCCACAGCGTCGAATAAATTCCCGCCGCATTGAAGGATCTGGGAAGGTGAAGAGCAATGAAGCAGGGTTCTAAACGTAGTTGTATCGCACGATAGTACTTACCAAAATGTCTACGTATATTTTCCAACACTTCTTATGAGGTATTATACACAGCTGTTTCAAATCGAAAGCATCTGGTGTCTGATAAGCCATGGAAAGGATGTTACTTATCTCGGTCGCCAAATCATCCCCGCCTTTGCCTTCGAATTCCGGTGTAGCGTTAGCGGAGCTGAGAAAAACAATCAAAAGTAAGTCACTCGGCGTTCATCGAGAATCCAAGCCTAAGATGCATGTGTACGTACCAGTCTACGAAAAAGTCCATTTTGCCCTCATTTGGTCTTTCGGCGTACGGCGTGTCGATCTCCAATTTCACGCCGACTAATACATCCGTGATGTTGCCTATGCGTAATCTCGCTGATCCATGCGCGTGCTTCATCAACCTGGTTTCGATCTCGATAGAACGGTACTGATTCCTGGACCGGCCGTCATTTCTGAGGTCAAGCTGAAATTAACAAATTAAACTGTTACAATGTATATAATACTCAATAAGCAAAATGCTAGCAAATTCGAGCAGAACCATTTATCATTTTGTAATCATTTAACCCTTTCGAGACTCCAAGTACACATATATGTACCATCAAGTTTAAACTGAGGAACTAGATGGACTGAAGTTTAAAACAAAAAATCTTCAATTTTTTTTGTAAATATTCTTTTTACATAGGTCTAATGGTTCATATACTTAAGTACCACGAGAAAATATTAATGGTGCATATAAAAGCACAAGAAAGTTTTCCACCGTCTTGAAAGGGTTAAATCATACATTCCATGTCAATGGTTACAAAATGACAGATTCCACTTGGTTCTTGCAGTCAATCTGTTATTAAATTCTTTTAATAGATTCTGTTACAACTTCTACTAGTATTCTACTGACAAAATTTGTAGCAGACACTTTAAAAAATCTATTTTCGACAGATTAATTATTCGGGTGTGCGAACAAGTTAATAGAAAAATATTTTTCGAATAGAATGTAAATTTTTGTCTATAATAATCTAAATTGTTTGAAATACAATAATTAATAAATCGGAGGTAATTATTATAATGTTTGAAGAATAATGCTGGTGAATACGGAAGCGTGCACGCCGGATCATCGTAAACATTAACACGTGCACGCAATCGCTGTCGAATATACTCACGTCGACGCCGTGAATAATAAACGTCTTCTCGCCCAAACTCAAGGGGGTCTCGGCCATCTCGCAGAGACTGACTTCGTCGATCCAACGTCAATTCTAACTCGGAAACACGATCATGAATGGGAAGTACTTGGTATGTTTACACCGCTGTAACAGGACAACATAACCTCACTTGGAGGTTGGAGCCTGGACTCTGGAGGCCTGGAGGGTCAACT
Source organism: Leptothorax acervorum (assembly GCA_035220615.1). Classification (NCBI taxonomy): domain Eukaryota; kingdom Metazoa; phylum Arthropoda; class Insecta; order Hymenoptera; family Formicidae; genus Leptothorax; species Leptothorax acervorum. The sequence continues at coordinate 2,023,153 of JASTWQ010000006.1, forward strand.
GATCAACTCTTGCTACCGCAGCGACAATAAGTGACCGCGTTCGGTCGATCTTTCAGGGCGACTTCGACCAAACTCCAATTATCTCGACCGACAAAATTACTCATGGCAAAATTTCGAATTAAATAATTCGTTGTACCCAATTAAATATTTTTCTTTCTCTAGGCGCGTCAAACGGCAGAAAATTAATAATTCTATTTGTATTAATAAAATGATATTAATGAATAAATTATTCGCCGATTAACTTAATAAAAAATATCTGAGCAATATAGGGCGTTAATTACGGATTATAATGATAACTTTTTGCAATTTCCAATGCGCAAGTTAATTGTTTTTTAAAAAGATGGATACATAAAAGCTCCAGATACTCCATATAGCCTGCGAATGAGATAACATCGAGATAACAATTTATTACTAATGACATTTATTAATAACATCGTGTTTCTCACTTTAGTGACATTTAGCGATGTTAATTAAATAATAACTATACAAGATACCGCGTTTTTAAGATTTATATAGGAGATTTGTCGAAATCGTTTACATAGAATTGATTGCCCTTCGTTCTGTATAAGGCATTCAGGTCCTTGTTGTCGGGATACATTTTTTGTCTGGACACCGTGATCTTCCATCCACCATTCCTCGTCCAGTTCTGAAAGAACCAAATAACACGTATAAAATATATGACGCGTCTTACTAAAAGTAGTGCATTGAGTATGTTTAAATAGATTTTTACCATTCTATTGTACTTCAGATTATAATAGCTACAATAGATCACAACGACGCCGAATAACATTCTGGTTAGAGTGTGCCGCAGTACGTACGCTGGTACTTTACCCTACAAAAGCAGGAACTGTTAATCTTTTTATATCACAAATGCATATGTGTGCCACCAGCTGACTATTTCTTGTTATTACAATAAACGGTTCTATCGCGCTCTGGAATTTGTTTCCAGGTGCCATGTAGAATCGCCTGATCGGGTTGTACATCTGTTCGTAGTAGCCCTTCGGCATCACCGGCTCCTCGGGCGCGAGTTTCTGAGCGTCCAACCACTTCTTTCTCCACGCCCGCTCCTCGTCCGTCATTCCCAGCATCCTCTCCCTTTCGTGTACCACACGGCGCACTATAGTCATGGGCCTGTCTCCATCCATCGCCCTAGTGTCCGGAATCTCCGGTACTCTAAAAAGTATCAATAATAAATAATTATGAAAAGTTAATAAATAACTGAACATTATTCTAATATTATTTCTTCGACCTTCCTACAACATGAAAGGACTGAGGAGCGAGGACTGCTGAGTGAAATGTTGGTCCCATGACTTTGCATAACAAAGAAATTTATGCAAATAAGTGAAATAAGATACAGCCGCCTTTTATCATGAATAAATTCTTCCGCGGCGGCGGATAAAATCTGACGTTTTAATGTCACGTCAAAGTTACGGTGCACGAAAAACTGATGCATGTCAACATCAGTTTTTGCTCGCGCATTGTTAACCTATCATATGATTAATATATATTGTAGAGTACAGGATTTGATAAATATAATAGAATAACGTACCGCGCCATGATTCTCCCGATGTGAGTTCCAAAATCTTATAAACACCGATTCTCCAAACCGTCAGTGAGGTTAGCTCTGCTGCTTACGTGCTGCTGTTACACAACATCATCCATGACATCCATCATCGGCCATTCCCGTATCTAAACCTGCACATGCGCTCTATTCTTTGAATGGCATAATTTTTTTATTCAAAGGAAGAAAACATCTAGAGCTCCTTCTTTCTCGTTAGCTATTGTTTTGCAATAACATTTTACAACCTTTTATGGTGTAATTTCTTTCCCAAGAATATGCCTTGTATTAAAGATTAAAGAATACATGCAATGTTATAACATAAAGCTATTTTTTTAAATTCAATATTATTAGTCGTACATCGGCATTTGGAGCTTTCCTCTTTCTGATCTATATCATTATGTAACAATATCGTAAATTATTTTTCTGTCTAATTTATTCGAGAAAGCATTTCTTGAATTCACAAAATGCATGGCATTATAAACGTAAAGATTTCATTCGAAAATCGTTGAATGTATTGCGCGCTTTCATCGGTTTCTAATTGCATTTTCACTCATTTGAAATATATAATAATTAACTTATTAGCCATTATCATCGAACTTGATCAAAATACAAAGAAAATTTTAACATTATGTTAGTGCCAATAAATGGTATGCTTATCAAAGATTTAAAAATAAGTTTTAAAACGTTACTGAATAAAATAAATCGGCGAGAAAAACAAATTAATTTGATATTGAGGTGCACGATGTAAGATTTTCGACATCAATGTGACATATTAGAAACGATTTAATAATATGACCTATAATGTAACAATTTTCTTAATTTCGTTAATAAAATAGATTTTATTCACGCGTATAATCCGCATTCTATCTTAAATCGTCTTTAAAAACTTAATTTTTTAATTTAATTTTAATTCAGGATCAAATATTCTATAAATTCTGTAGTTCTATAAATTTTTATGAACAATATATACCTTTATTTTATAAATCTATTTGCATGCGTTTAATGTACTTTTGTATTTTTAAAGACTTAGAGCTGAAAAAAAATCAAATTGTTACTGCGATAAAATAACAGAATATAAATGAAACAATAATCGTATATAAATATAGCGTGAGAATGATAGAGGGAACAATATAACAATAAGAAAAAGTAGACTGCAATTCGGAGAGTGACGATGATATATAAATCGATACGTTTTGGTCGTAGGTATATTATTTATTTATTTATTTATTTAATCGACTCTCTCGCAGTATATTTGCTCATTCATATACTTTATCTTTCGAAAATCAATTACAAGTGTCATCATCTATTATCTAAAAGGTATAGGTAGGTAAGTTACAGGCTTTTCACAGTATTGACTCTATATACTATCCAGATGTGACTAAAATCTGTATCTACAAATATGTTATCTTGTATCTCGTATGTGTGTACAGGGTGTCTCGCAACCGCATTTCACTTTCTCCTAAGGACAGTTACGAGCGGCGTTTCGCGACGCCGTAATTTTAAGTGGCGTTAGTTAAAAAACAAACTTAAGCGCACGATAATTCGTGGACGAGCCTATCGATTTTCGTTCGTCGCACGCGAAATAATATAATTGTATGTTTGATAAGCGTGTTATTCCATTTAAATACTTCCAAAATCGCGTGTCCTTGTCGGCAAGATTGCCTTCGGTTTCTCTCTCTGAAACGCATTTCTTCAATTTCGCCTGTTGCAGTACCTATTGTCAAGAGAAAGCAGACACCTTGTATACATATAGTATACATATATATAATATATATATAATACGGACCAGAAAAGGCGATCTATAGCAGGAACGCGTCGACGAACTTGGGATTAAATTTTCCTTAACGAATACTTTAACAGTGTATAAGTACATAGGTATTCAAATAAGGTATTGAAACTAAGTACGTTCAATGAGTTACATGTTAAAGATACAAGCAATCAAGTCTTATTCGTATACGCAAATCTAAAGTAAGATACTTAACGTGAAAGAATGTTAAGGAAAAAATTATGTCAAATTCGAGGACGCGTCCCTCTTCGTGCGACTCCCAATTTTCTCGCCTCAGGTCCGCTCTGTATGTATATTTAATAACATCTTTATTTCTCTATATCAATATCTCATTTTTTTTCTCTTTTCTCTTTCCCGTGTGGGAGTCAATAAATATATTTCCTTTATTCGAGTCCCAAGGGCAGAAAGAAATCGTCGCAGTTTCTGAAGTGAGAAGTAAGTCGTGTGTATACCTCCCGTCAGGAGCTTTGGTAAAAGGTTCCTTCTTTTTATTTTCCTTCTTTTTATAATCGGTTATACGATATACGTTAAAAGTAGATTTATACTTGATTTGACACATATGATTGAGGTTTCGAGCAAGTTTGTCCGCTGCTTAGCTCGCATCTCACAGCCTAGAGGTGATTTAAATCCAGAGCGCGCGGCCCCATTTTAAATGGGACGCGCCGCAAAACGCCGCACTATACCCCGACAAATGCCAAGCCCGCAGGTATTATACGATTATTAAACTCGTTAACAGCCGGAGTTGCACTTCCGTCGCCCGAAATTTACGTTCGAGGAATCGCGACGACAATAATTCTCAAAGAAACTTTGTCCGAGACCGAGAGAAGCGCCCCGAGAGAATATTCGAACAGAGTTCTCTCCGAAGATCAGAAGATATTCTTCGGAAAGTACTTTAGGTATATTTCAAAGGTATATTTCTGCGAAAACGAGATTGTCTCGCGAATGAAACTTCACGTATTCTCTGGAGGAAAGAATATTCTCGCGCTTATATACCATTGCTCGAAATATGCTGCGGAAACAGAACAATATCTCCAACAACATTCAGATACTCTCCGTCGATCAACGGGCAAGACGGAGTAGTTGCATCGCGGTTCGACTCTCGCTTTTATTTCGCCACTTGAAATAGCTATCTTATCTTCTATTTTGCAGCAGTGAAAACTCCTTTATAGCCAAAGTATTGTGCGCATTTTTTCTTTATTTATTCACAATGGGTCGCATAGGTGTTTCACTGTGTTTTTCCGCCACAGTTCGCTTGTTCAGTCTTTTGCGATCTATCTATAAAATGCAATTACAGGAATTACTCTTGGTAACGGAGATAGAGTATCTAGGATGCGTTCCAGGTACCATTCTGTTTCCGCAAAGCGAGCATAAACCGCAGACGCCGGACGCATCTCCGCCGCTGCCGATAACACGCACTATCAGCCGAATAGAACGAAAACGATGTGAGTCGTATTTACGCTATCGAATTTCGCTATCGGCCAGACCACCGACCCCACCGACTCAAAGTTTTCTCTAATTCTTGCCTCGCATCATTTTCATTCTCACCGGCCAAATATATGTATATGCATTCTATATATATATATATATATCACACGTACGCGTACGTTTGTGTGCCATGTGGTCATTGTGCATTTAAAGTAAATACGACATAGTAAAATATTAAAGCGGCAGCAGAATACTGCAATACTGTTCGATCTGTGTAAAGGACCCTTTCATTTCTTTTTCATTTTTTTATCCTCTTTCCCTCCTTCACATTCCTCTTTAAATCCTTTACGGTAAACACGCGATCGTTTTCTAGCTTCCTTCTTTTTCTTTTATCTACGTGTTTATATACAACATGTGTATAGCGATTTATCCGGCAACAATCCGACTTGTATTCGCGATAAACTTTCTCATAACGTCAACATGTCTCGTATAAACTATGCAGTGCCAATACCTATCGAGTAAGATAAGTACACATAAAATATATGCAATCGATAAGTAACGTAATAAAATTATAAAGTACGTGTCGTAAACATCGTGGACGAGAGAGAGATATACGTACATATATATATATATGGGAGAGAGGCAGATAATATAATGTATATGTATATATGTTTCCTATACATTTAGAGTCTTTATGTATCCAGCTCTGTTTCCAATACTCGTCCGTCGTGATGCAATCGATGTGAAGATGTATATTGCTTGCATATATCCGTCGAACTGGTAGGTATTGAGACGAGCATTTCGCTACGCTTCCGATGATCGTTTCGCAAAGTCGAGGATCAAATCGTGAAATACTCTCTGTTGACACGAGACGCCTCTTTTCTTCTTCTCGCTTCAGGGTATCCGTCACAATTCAAATCCGCGTCGGAGTTACGAGGACGAAAGTGAAACAATTCAACGCGTGGGATATATATATAGGAATCTCTTCTCCCCCGTTAATGTAAATATTCTTCTTTGTCTACACTAGCGGGTCAGCAGCGATATCGCGTTCGCGCTCACCCATTTTTAATCCGGTACACTTTCATATGGCATAATCAACATTTTCACGTTTCTCTTCTCTTTTTCTCTAGCTACAGATATTGCAGGACAGTGCATGTACTTTACAATGAACAATGTGAATGTACATACATATATACATATATAAGAATGCACCTGAAACTATCATGCTTTTATTTTCTCCCAAATAATGTCAAATTTTCAGTGAAAATTCAATGAGATTCAATTTATTGTGTATTGCAATATTTTGATTTTCATATAATATTCTTTTATCAGTTACATATTACATATTAGGTAATTAAATATTTAGTAGAATCCAAAAATTAATTGGAAAACGAAAATCGTTCTGTATAAATCCTCAAAATTAAACTTGCCTAAATTCAGCAAGTTGAAGCTATTTTAATTTTCTGATTTTGGGAACAATCATATTTTAATATCTGTGACCGAGAAAAGACGCGATAGTTTCGGCACATCCTATATATACACGGTCAAACGACATCTCTCATCATTTCGATCGTTTCGCTAGTTGCAAAAACTTTTGCAGAAATTTGACAAGTGTAGTGCGTAATCCCGCATAATTCTTAGTACAATAACTTACTCACGGACACTGATTAAGTAGTATTATGTATCGATAAATATTACATTAAACTAGTCCCGCGGTCATCCCTTTCTCAGTTTTTTCGATATTTTAGCTCAAAGAAAGCTCGAAGAAACGAATCGTTTGACTAAATAGAAATTAACGTCACTTTCATAGTCGGAAAATTAAAATAAAATTTGATTGTTTTAAGTAATAAAAGCGATTCAACTAAAATATAAATTTCTCGATTTTATGTCGGCGCTAAAATTAGCGTCAAATCGATAATCTAAAAATTAAAATCAGTTTCGGCTGTTTTTAGAGACGAAAATGATCTTGATCAGATTAATCTTTCTTTCCTGTTTCTCGGCGAAGAATGTAATTTAATTACCGCAGTCTCGTCGAGATAATTTAATAAGAACGCGTCGATTTGTCGATGATGTCGAAGAAACTGAGAAGCAATTACCGGCGTAATTATTTCGCGCTCGCTGATTACTTAGGTATATTAGAGAAGGCCTATCTAAATGAAGCGCGGCCGGAAACGGGGCTACGCGCAAAACGTGACATGCACACGACGACATTTAATGCGATTAGAATTACTTTGCATACGCTAGCGCTATATATATTTTTTTTCTTCGATGAGATTCGGTAAGGATCGCCGCGCATTTTGGCATTGAGTCTTTCGGGTTGCACTCCTCGCGTCACGATTCAACTTCACTTGGTGTTATCGATTAATAAGTGGTAGTGGCATCTTGGACCGGTAGGCCTTAAAGACGATACAAACGCGCGCGAATATGTGTACGAATGTGTGTCTGTATATATGTATGTTTTGCGTGTGTATGTATATGTGTACGTAGAGATCCCCGCGCGAGACTGGAAAAAAGAGCAGGGTCTCAATCCCCGAAGGAAATGCAATAATACTCACGACACACTCGTCGTCGTCGTCGTCGTTCTCTATTATCAAATACACACATATATATAATCATAATAAAAGTCGGCGCTATCCTAGGCTACTCTAGATTCACCTATATCAAGCAATAAAATTATATACGTACCTACTACTCTTATTCTTTCCCTATTAACGACAATGCATGTAGAAAAATGAGCCTCTCGCGTCTTTGGTTAAACGCGAAGCATTTAGAAAGTAGTCTGGCAGTGGTTTCGTAGATGCTTCGACCTTAGCCTCGGACCAAATTTTGATTTTTATCCCCCCTTTTTTGCCATTCTTACTTTTGCGCTCTCTCTCTCTCTCTCTCTTTCGTTTTAGACGTGGTTTTTAGCTGTCAGTTGCAAGAAATTGAATCAAAGTGACGTTTACTTAGGACTCGGGTCTCATTGAGCTACAGTTTTTGTACCGCCGATTTCTGAGAGGGGCACGGTGTGCTTTGCCCGGCGAACTCGGCCGAGCTGGACAGGCTGTCGAATCTGAATCTGAGCAGCCTGTGTTGCCGTATGCAACCCCCTAACGCGTACATATCTGACACATAAACCCGCACGTTCTACGTTCAGAAATTCATTTAAAGAAAACCTTTGGCATCATCGCTTTTGGCTTCATCATTCAGCTTCAGTGAAACCTCGTCTTCCGTGTCCGATATGAACGATCGTCGTCGTCGTCATCATCCTCTTCTCCTTAACAACTTTCAGAGCGCGCGACGCAAGTGGCTGCGCAGACAATGGCACAAGAGCAGTATATTCCTTAGAGTAGTGTCGTTTAGGTCACTGAGAAGTAAACTAGGGCTCTGCTTCCGCAAGGCAACGGCATCATTTCCCGTCGCTTCAGTTCACGAGTAGATGGTGATCACCTCCCGTCCGCTACCCCGCACCATCAATACTCTTTCCAAGCCTTCGGTGAGCACCTCGAGGAATTCCATATCTAATTTTTGATGGTCAAGGAAGTTTAACGGTCTCTTCTATTTCTTTTTCATATTTCTCCTCTCATATGTACCACATTGATTATCTTGAAATCTACTTATTAGATTATAGATAACAATTCATGTCTTTATAATAAAAACTAATAATTTTTGTATGATGCAGTATTTACAGTGATCTAAAGGATACAGTTAGATTCACGTTCCATCCTCGTGTCCCGTGGCGGTCCAGGAAGATTCAGAATAACCAACTGAGCCTCGCTGCTCATTTTACGGATTACTTCGTTCAGCTTCAACGAGGTATGCATACGCCTCACGTCACCCTCGTCGCTGTTACAGAATTGTTTGTTAAAAAATAAATATCGATGTCGAAGTCAAGAAAGATAACTGCAAATAATCCAAATACAAAAACTGTACTTACGGTGTAAGTGTGGGTTTCTTAATCTCCGGACTTTGGCTTTTGTTTTCCTGCGCGTCGTTTTCTTTCGCCTCCGCCTCCTTCGCCTCCTTCTCCGTATTCTCTGTATTCTCTGTATTCTCTGTATTCTCTGTATTCTCCGCCTTGGGCGAGCCACTGATCAGCTTTGTCTCTTCGGCATTGTTCTCTTTAGCCTCGTCCTTCTCATTTACCTCCTCGGCAGCGTCCGGATTTGATTCGGTTTCCTGCATCAGCTTCGTGTCGTCGGTCACGTTTGTACTCTGATTACCCGGCTCCTGGAATCTCACCTTCGTTGGCACTTTGGCATCCACGTTGTGATGGTGATCTACGATCGCTTGTACCTGTATCATGTAAGGCGATTGAGCGAATAAGCAAGCACTTTATCTACACAGCAGGAGACAGTCAGTCGAGAGGTAACTAATAATCTAGCATCAAAGCATTATGGTCATAAAATCAATGCTATCTATGTAAGCAATCGTGCCAATTAAGCCGAAACTGAGAAACGCGGGGAGTTCCTGAGATCATGATGGAAAGGAAGAAACAAACCAACATGGTCGCTAAACAACTGCTGTAATATAATATCTAAAATTTTTCTTCTCAAATTGCCGTAAATTTCGAAAGTTATAAGAAGTTGTATTTTGTTCAAGATGTTTAAATTACAAAACAGAGAATTATTAATATTCAAGCTTTTTATGATTTATTTTCTTAGAATATTTTTATATCCTTTACTATTTTATTTTAGAAATCAGAAATTTTACGAGCTTTTAATGTTTGATATAACGTTTTCAGTTCAAATTAAGGTCCGTTGTAATCTCAGAAGTATTTAATATTTAACTTGGCTATTTAACTACTAGTATTTAGTATTTAACTTGTAAAATATTAACTTGCGATCCGCGGCAGTTTCTTTCACCTTAATATTACTGACAATAGAAATGAGATTGTTATGTGATATGGGAGAGGAATACACAATAAAATCGTCGGTGCAATGGAGCAATGGTGGGAGAAAGGCATACATGGAACTCCGGGGGTAATCTGACAAACCAGAGGTAATCTTTCCTCGGCGGGTACCTCGTTGAAGTCCACCAATGTCTGCACCTTTATCCGTGAGGAGCACGCAACAAACAGACACACACCGATCAGTATCACCGTCACCATTTACTTAGCATTGTATGCCTGTATATATTACAATAATCAAATTTCCCCCTTTATCCAGGATTCAACACTTACCACTCCTAGTGATTGCTTTTTATTCAATTGCAGCTCGCGTAGCATCTGGTTTCTTTGTTCCATAATCAAGGTACGTTCGTACGTGTACGCGGAGATGTCGGTGTTCGTCTATAAAACCAAAACGTGGAATATAAATTTACCAAAATAACTGCGATTTTTTTCCTTGTTAAACATTTTTATCGCACTTTATCCATTTTCAAGAAATAAAACAGAGCTAAGTATTTAATCTTTTCTTATATCGAGATTACTGTAGAATGGAATTACCATTTCAACAATCTCAACTTCCGCCTCAATCCTCAGGTCGTACAGGAACTTCTTCAGATCTTTCTTCATCTGTATTGAGTTATCCTCCATCTGCGCGACCGTAAAGATCCTCATCTTGCAGTTCTTCCAAGTGCGATGTTGCTTGAGTAGGAACGGCAGTAGCATCAATAGGCCACCGTCGTGCACGATCCACCAGACGTCAATATTGCCGATTATCTTTTCGCTGGAGTCCGGAAAGAAGTTTATGCCTTTGGGAACCAGCAATGCCATCTTCGCGGCCGCGACGCTCCTTACAGTCTGTAGAAAGACTCGCCAGGTTCTTTCCTCTTCCGACTGTCGCCAACCATACGGCCAACCCAGTATCACTGTATTCGGCTTCAATCCGCCAAGTCCGGTGTTTTGTATCAACGAGCTCAGCCCTTCGACGATATTATTCGCAACAAGAACATCGACAAAGCCCTTCACCTTCTCTTCCGCCGCAGTCTTTTTAAGAGTCTGCTTGGCTGCCAGTGCTTCGCCCGAGTTCTGTGTAAAGTCGCCGGCGATGCAGCTGACGCTAATAGTGAGACCCTTGCCGGCTTTGAGTTGACTGGCAAAAGCAAAGAGCTTGCGATACTTAGGCACAAAGTCATCGGTGAGTTTGGCGAGGATCAGGATCTGCGGACGCCAGTTCTTCGTGTGCGGTGGACCCTCCTCGAGCCTGAGCAGCGAGTATCTAGCAGCGGACAGCGCCAGACCGCGAATACCGTCGCCCCATTCCTTCTCGGCACCGCGATACTCGATATACTTGTAGATGAGGCCGGCCATACCCATCGCCAGCAGTGCGTAGTACCAGCTGGTCATGAACATGACAGCGATGCAGAGTGACAGGCCAAGGACCGACAGGCTCCAGTGGTAGTATTTGAAGCGCGGCCGCCAGTTCGGCGTACGTAGCAGGGTCTGCAGCGCGCAGGCGAGATTGACGAAGCCGTAGCACATAAGGAAGAACATGGACAGCAACGGCGCCAGATAGTCCACGTTGCCAAGCAAGATACCACCCTGGCAGATCAACACAGTGAGCACCAAAGCACGAGTAGGTTCGCCTCGACTGGAGCTGGTAGCGAATGGCGACAGGAAAGGAATGATGCCGTCCTTGGCGATCGCCTGTAGCAGTCGCGGTGCTCCTGTCAAAGATTGAAGACCGGCGCCCAAAGTGGAGAGGAATGAACCGATCAGGATCACCCACTGATTCGGCCACGCCATATTCGCCACTACCAGCTTGCCGCCAATACTTTGACCGAACTTGTCACGTAGCAGCAGATTGTCAACGGTTCCGGCGAATAGGAGGACGCTGGTTAGATAGACAGTGGAGGTTGTCAAGATCGCACAGATCGTGCCGATCGGAATGGATTTCTGAGCGTCAGCCAAGTCACCGGATCGATTGGAGCCCGCCATAATACCTGCACATTAGTGTCGTTGATTTCTTATTATTATATATTTAATTAAAATATTTTATTAAAAATATTGTTCAAATAAGTATACATATAAAATTACATAAAATGAAAATAAAGTATAACTAAAGGCAAAATTATTTAATTACATATAGTAATAAGTATTGATAAGATTGATATCATATTGAAGAGATGAATATAACGCTGCTAAAAATGTCTATTTGCTTACCCGTGACAGAAGGAAAGAATATACCGATGAGAATAGTGAAGGTCGTGGTGAGATCGACTTGGACCTGGTTATAGCTCAATCCCGATAGGACCTCGAAGTCTTTCGGATCGTGTCCGTAAGTGATTAACTGACCTTCCTCTTGGAAAGTGTCCCATATGTTTTCTATATAACAGAAAACAAAGAGTGTATTTCATATTTCAATATTATATTGTTGATTGGTATAACATATTATTTCTTCAATGATATAATTATAATCTCACCTAGGAACACGCCGCTCGCCAAGCCGCGGATACCGTTCGCGATAGTAATATTGTTGTGGAGATAATAAGGATCGCATACCGTGTTGTTACAGTAAAGATTATGCAAAACACCGTTGTAATTTTTATTGCAATCGGTTAAAACGTTGATGTCCTTTAATAGCCTTCTGCCGAGTATGCACAATCTAAAATACAAAGTCTCGATTCTTTAAAGCGTTCCTCCTTCTTTCGGTTTCGTCGTTTATTTTTCGCGATAATTATAATCATTTATCGTCACAGTATTATAATCGCAACGGCATTCATATAATTACTACATAATGCGAAAATTAGTGTCGTAAATTAGTTTAGTACTTCAGAGAATCGTTGCCGTTAATGTTTACGAAGAGCCCCACGTAAACAGCGATGATGGATAAAATGACGCAGGCCAGTGCGACGGTGGCGAACTTGTTAACGAACTTTACGCCCACAAAGACAATCGTGCCCATTACCATCAGCAAGAGGGTGCCATATACTCGGAAGTTATTATACATAATGCTGGCATCTTTCGTGAAGTCGCCGAATATGCTGAGTGACGGCGCCATGTAAGTCTACACAGAAATACCGTAAAGTCAATGAGAGAGAGAGAGAGAGAAAAAATCACGTCCCTTTGAACCATTACAGAAATTTTACGGAATTATGCTAAAGTCTGCCGTAATATTTCATGTACAAATTAACATCGTATCCTTTACGTATCAGATACTTTACAAGCGTCGTATGATTAATCACAGCGCGATAATCCTTAATTACTAATCTTAACAGCTATGAAACACTGCGATACTTTAACTTCTGTTTCAAACTATAAGTCAATTATCGCGATCAATTGATCAAAGGGGAGCTCTTATTAATGTAACATCGTTATTCGTTAACAAGTCGATACTTACAAGGACGATCTCGACGGCACCGATAATGTACATCGCGGCGGCCAAGGTGGTACCGGTGTAAAACAACATACCCACTGCACCGCCGAATTCTGGGCCTAAGCTTCTCGAGATCATAAAGTAGGAACCACCGGCCGGTACCACGCCGTTGGTGGCGATGGCACTCATACTGATCGCCGTCAGCATCGTCTGCGCGCACAAAGAATAGCTGTTTGCAATTGGTTTACATTCCCCGAAGTTTAATTCGCGCGAAACTATATCCATCTTCGGTCGCTTTGAACTGAAAGACTAACGCCTCGGTATCTTGCGATCAAAGAAAAATTCGATTTCCCAGATTAATTAAAAGATCTGCCATTGACACTTGATTTCCTTTATTGTCTCTTCTCGCATTTCAAGATTTCGTTTATAAAGATACGTTTCTAGAAATATTTTTGGACTTTGTATATTCTTAGAATCGTATACGTTTTTAAATCTTCACAATTTTACGTTTCCGTATTTTTACGTATGCACGCGCGATGTATGCTTGAGATTTCGGTTTTTTATATACAATTATACTCGACAGACTCACAACGCAACAGCAGCAAAGCACGATGAAGAATCCCTGAATGGCGCCGGCCGTACCGACTACCCATGTCAGCCGGATAAAGAGGATCACGCCAAAGATGTTCTGGATACACGGCAAGTAGACACCTATGAGAGTACCCATCCGCGCCCCACCACCCGCGGCCGGAGCTGGTTTGTCCGGGTCGGTTGGCGCAGGGATGGTGTTGCTATAGTTGGCCAAGCTGTTGAGCAACGTCGAGATCCGCGGCCGGTCCTCCATCTCCTCCTACAAGGATTTATCACGATTTTTGTCTGTCCGACGGGATTTGAAGGTGAAATATCGTTTTTCTCACCCTGACATTTTCTTCTCTTGTAATATTTTAATAAACGCGATGATTTTTTTGATCAAGAAGAACTTCTCTGCGAACTACATACCTACTTCTATTCACGAAAAACTATAATGTGAATTTTCGATTTACGTTAAAATCGACAGTTCGAATAAACTTTCCGAAATTTAAGGGATACAGACTTGATATTTACAAGTTGCGGCTGTCCGATCACGTGTAGACTCTACTTCTGTAAGATCACGTACAGACTTTTCTACTTTTATCCAGCTATATATACACATAGACACTTTTTCTATTTTTATCTGATCGTGTATATACCTCGCTGTCGTACAGAATACGAAACAATCCCGAGATTAATATTTCGTCCGACCAGCCATCGACTCGTATCATTCACATGCTTATTCCTACGGCGCGACCCTTGTCCGTCGCGATCCAGTAATTTCCCGTACAAGATTCGTTATTATGCCGAAAGGGACGTCACAACCTTATTTGCAATTTTATTGACAAACTTTTGCGGGAAAATGTCGCGTAACTCCGTCCGCCGGGACGCTTTTATGGAAATTGTCAGTCCTTTGTCATGTAAGTTCGCGCTGCAATCTCGTTGCGACGATAGTATTACATGTTGTCGATCTAATTTCGCGACGACTACTTTTCACATCGGGCATTCCGCTTGCATATCACACAGAAAATACAGGTCTCTTTGTATCAAGTGTAGTAAAAAATGAAGGACACGAGCTAAAAAGTAGATCCTTTAACATACACGGCGATTTTCTTCAAGAAATTACAACGCATTTCTCTTATCTCTAATCCACTTCTTTCCTTTTAAAAGAATACGTGACGCATTCTTTTAATTTCTTCTTTTATCCTCGCATATCCGCTGTTTAATGATAGACAATCATATCGATTTTCAGTTAGAAGCTGTGATCTGACGAATAAACTCTATAAATTCACTCTTTCTTTCTCCTCTGATTTTAATAAAACTTCTTAAGTTCGTATATGAACAAAATAATTGCTATTCAAGTATAACTACCCTTTGAAATTGCATTTGTTTTATTTACCTCTTTTTTAAGGGTAATATTATAATATCTTTTTCTCTAGAATTATTTGGACAAAATTTACACGCGCAATAAAAATATACCGCTATTACTTGTACGCCTCTCAGGTTTATCTTCAATTGCTGTTCGATCGAGTCGAACGAGAAATACGAGAGTGTCGCGAGAGGGTTAAATCCACCATGGAGCGAATTATCGGATTCGACGAAAGAACAGGACACAATACTCGCTTCGCGCGAGATTCATAGTTCGATAATGGTTCGCAGTTTTAAACGAAATCAGGCAGATAAGGAAACTGGGCCACGCGGAAGATTCGGCCGCTTTCTTATGGTTAGAAAAGTAGTAGAGTCCTTCGTTAAAACTGTAAGAAGGAACGATGACAAGAGAAAGAAAGAGAGAGAGAGAGAGTAAAGGAGAAGAGACTTAGCTTCCGAGTGAGCGGCTTAACTTTCGTTATGAAAGAACAGCAATTCAGAAAAGGATTCTTAGCGGTCACAAAATTCCGTCCTGCTTCCTTAAAGCTTCAAAATGCAAGACATTATTGAAGGAACTGCAACCGATAGCTGAAGCTTTCGTATAAAAATATAATTTTATAATTTTATAATGAAGAAAAGATTGATCTCTTCTTAAGTTTACGACAAATAATTTTTAACAAGTTCTGCTTGTAAATCGCGCATTTTATAATCACATAGTATGATAATTATTATGTAAGTGACTTTATTATTTGCATCGAGGTAGATATTCTCTTCGAAGGATCTATAGCGAATAAGTAAATGATTAATGAAGACGACATTAAAAGTTAATGAATCAGATTATGCACTCTCATTCCTTTTTCGATAAAATAAGAAATTCTCCATTTTGTACAACCATTTTCGAACATATGCGTTAATTTTTTAATATAAATATAGGTGCGTTTAAAAATATAACTTATAAGATCTGAGTCGCTAGACTTTTATTGTACTTACACTATAGAGATACAGATTGGTCTCATATCCTGACTTCTTCTCGGAATTGGTACTGCTGACAATGGGATCGCCATCTCCGCCTGCGCCGCCTCCATCGCCTGAAAGCAAGAAAAGAACGGGTAATTAATTATTCGCTGTTTTGTCTGGATTCGGAAGTTCTTTAAGAGAGGAATTGTATCAACTACCGGGAAAAATATACCTTGAAGACTCCATTGTTAATGGCACATTAAGCATGTTCTCAAGAAAATTAGCGTCTTTTTGCGAAAAGGAATTTATATATAGGGAAAGAAATTAATCATTGATTTAATAATTAAGTATATCATCTTTATAATTTTCTATATTTTCGTTCAATTCTAATTTTCCTCGTTCATTCTTGTTTCGCAAATAATTTAAACAATATATATTAACAAATATGTTTTCATAATAATCCATACACTGCTACTTATTAAATATTACATATAATTAATAAACGCTTCTGTGACATATATATATGTGTCATCACGCGGAAATCTGCAGTGACAATTGAACTGATGAGAGGGTCTTATATATGAGGCACTTAAATCCTCTTAAAGTACTTAGAGAGAGTCATAACATTTACAACTGCCTGCAGGATGGTTAATATGATACCATGGCTACTTTTATGATCGTTAAATATTAATTATCAAGCCGTTATATGCTCGCGAAAATATAAATGGCTTCGATCGCAACATTAATTCTTTGTCGCGTTCCGACAAATGCGTCGCAGAAACGGTAAAACTTGAAATAATCATAAAATTTAATAATATTTAACCTTTAAATGCGCAAATTTTTTGAGTATTTTTCCCCTTCTGGGCTTTTCTATCCAGAAGGGAAAGAAGGGTCAAAAGGGCCAGAGAAAGCCCTTTACAGATGTGGAAAGTTGGCGCGTTTTCAGTTCGAATTTCATAAGGGAGAGTACATCGGAGCATTGAAAAGTCGCTCTGCACATATGCAAAGCTGCGCACTTAAGAGTTAAATATTAAAAAAAATCAACAATACAAAAATTTTCATAAACTCACAATTACACTAATTCATATCTGTGCTCGGAATTCAGTATTTAAAGGGTTTTCAATCTTTAAAAAGCAAAATGTATTTCACGTATGATTTCCCTTGCATTACTCAGACGTCCTTTATTTTTCCGCATTCGCTTCCTTCCCACGTATTTCATACGCGAGGAGAAAGCCGAGGACTGGCGAGGATCTAACGACATTGCGATACCGTTAAAGGGCTAACTCCCAATGTAGCATCCCGGCGATACAAATGGCAACGTTCCAACTGGCACGTACGATCGTTAATCGACCTGACAGAATTTTTATCAACGCGAATTCAGAGTCGGTCTCGCGAGGAGAGCTCCAGCCTCTCGGCCCATTCGTCTCTCTCAGCGAATCTCGACCCTCTCTTGGTATTCCATCAAGATGTTCATTCCAGCGGAGAAGATATCCAGCACGGAGAAACCGCATTACTTGAATACAGAATTCTTTGATTGATTAATTGTTTTCCCGGAGGAATCAATTCTATCTTTAAAAACGTGCATTCACAGTATTTGGGGTATTATAAGCTGTAAATATGCAAGATTCGTTAAACGACATTTTTCAGATAAAAATAAATTCGAGCAAAAGCGGTACACTTTTTTCGAGTTTTGAGCTACCGTTGCAAAATATTTAACGATGAATATCAAGTGATACAGATTAACGAGATAATATATGAAATTTCTGATAAAGATGTACGAATAAATATTGTTACTTCGTAAAGTTTTGCAATTCAGAAAATTACAACATTTAAGTAAGTAAGCAATTGTTCTCGTTAATGAGAAAATCTGGAAAGGATGATCGTAAAGGATAAAACTGGGAGAGCGCGCGAGAGAAAGAATGAGAGGATGGCGAAGCGGATTATGCAACCATTCTTACGTCGCATCGACGAGGAGGCGGGCGTGCTCCTCTTCACTTGGTAGTCATGAGAGAAGGCTCCTCTTATCCCCGTCTACTTGAGGAGCTTCAGCGTGACATATCAGAGCCGCAAATTTCGCTCTTAATCTACTTGCGAAACGGGCGAATAACACCGCCAGTAAAATACGTTACGCGATGGACATTACGCGATGGACGTAAACAAGGCAATAGCTCTTATGATCCGATGCATTTATAGTCGGCAGTTTCCCCAGATCGCCCGCTCGTTACGTGAATCAAATGCTAAATCTGTGGGGACTGACGTTCGATATCTTTTATAATTACACCGTGTGACATCGGAAATATATATTTAGAAATATTTATAGCGCAGGTATACGTACGCGCCTAATGGCTGGAAAATCGAGTTATCCTTAGCATGACTACAATCTTACCAATATCGAAAATGCACCATCTTGCCCTGTAAGGGGCAAAATAATTTGAAATTTTCGGTTAGATAGAACGATGTTAGCTTTCACTAATAAAGTTACATGATCTTCAATTATTTTTGATCGTCACAAAATCTAATAATTAAGCGGATGTATTGCTGGAAATGGATGAAAAGAAGATAACTGAATACTATATTTATTAACGTCCATTAAATTAAGATGAATATTCATCTTTTAATGTTTAGCAGTGGCTTTATATCGGCGAATACATTTTACCATTAGAAAAGTATTGTCCCATCCACGGTCTGAATCACCGCACTTTATCTCGCGCGATTTCCGCTGGTTTTATCGGCGGTGTAACGTAACGGAAAAATGTAGAAATGGCAGAAAGACGACGAGCAATAGGACTACGCGAAGTAGGTCGATGGTTTCGCGTGCAATGCAATGCCAAGGCTTCTCTGTGCATGTGTTGGGAGAAGTAAATATATAGTCGAAGATATAGTCGAGAGAAAGAAAGAGAGAGAAAAAGGAAGAGGCGCAGAGAAGTAAAATAATACAGGAGGGGCTGACGCATATCCGAGGGAAAAGGCTGAGAGCCGTGTGTCTTGATTCTTGTGGGATGCTTCTTGGATGCTGTTGTCTATTAACTTAGTTACATTATGTTGATCTTTTTATCTCGATCCCTCGCGTCGGTCTCTTCCCTTCTTTCACCATTCCTGTCTCTGATGCTATATCTTGTAACGTTGTCCCGGATCGCATTTTGTTCGTATAAATTCCGCGCCTATGACGATTCTCGGGATAACTCCGTCGAAATTTCGCCGTGGTCCAGCGATTTCGGTCGGAATCCGCTCCCGTGAGAGCGGACGTGATCGAGAGGTAGATTTCGACGCGCACGGAATGCCGCGCGATCCGTTTTCGCCTCTTTAAAAGCGCGGCGCGTCGCTGAACCGCGAGTCTCGAAAGAGAGATGAGCAGCCGAATGTCTAAGCATAATCCGTAATGTTTCACTTTTCCACCAATATCTTTAACGTTTCCTTTATTTTCCTTCTCTTCCGATATTTCGAGTATTTGAGTGGACAGGAGTTGGGGACTCACATCTTTATTATTTAAACGGAATATTGGACATTGTGTGGCTTTTAGGCACCTGGCTATTCGAATGTCGATATTAATATCGCGCGATATGTTAAGAGCTCAATATCGTTATCCAATATATACCGTAATCGAATCTCAATATTTCAGTTCAAGCTAATACTAAAAAAGAAGCGTCTTTACGCGAATATGTTTATGCTCGCAATAACGCGACATTCACGTTGCAATCCATAACAAAAAGAACAGAGAAAGGAATTAACATCGGCTCCGCGATATTATAATAATTATGTATGCAGGTAATACTTCAAATCGCGTTATTTTCGCTTTCGCCGTTCTTTAATCTATTTGAAGGCTTTTCCATTTGCACGAGAATAAAATACGGTTTCTTTTTACCGGCAAAAGGGATTTTGCGCGGAGTTCGTGTGACGCGTGGCTGCATTAATTTTTAATTACTACGAGTAGTCTGTATGAAAAAAAGTTCATTCGTTGAATAAAAAAAGAAGTTCGGTTATGGTACTTCTACGTTAAAGGATTTTCTGCTACGATGGTCAAAGCAAAAGGACGGACTGAACGAGCAAGAGAAAAGGGAAAGAGTTAAAGAGAGAGGGGAAAGGAGAAAGAAGAGACGGGAAAAGAGAGAGGGAGAGAGAAGGAAACAAGAGAAATGTCATCTTTCTGTGGGCAAACGCGATAAGGAGAAATATATCGCGAATAAATACACGTGTCCCCGATCGAACTGCATTTCTTTGACGGATGCTGCAACGCCACGAGCGAAAAACGTAAAGAGATATGATATCGCTGTCACGTAAAATGGAGTTCTCTTTCGGGAATATTTCCTGGCGATCTTACACAGGATGTTCCCCCACGTAAGAGCTTCAACATCTCTATAATACAGAGAAACAGATAGTCAATAAAAAACAAGTCGCCGTATAAAATTTTACTCAATTTTTTATACCTTTGAAACTACATATCAAAGTCTATTAAATAAAAGCACCCGTTAAAATTAAATAATGAATATTGCCGTTATCTGTACAATACGGCCATACAGATCTGTGTTGACCGCGCCAAATATTCCACGATCATTCGGTATAATTTCTAGATTTACTCTCTCGCACGTGTCCCGTACACGTTCGAATAATTATGATCGAGGGTCATTTGCACGTCTCTATGCATCTCGGTCGTACGTAGACACATACAGATTCACGTGTAGCATGGGCGTGAAACTAATTAGCGAACAAAGCGTCCGGTATTATTCCCAGAATCGATCCCGATAATCGGAGGCAAACTGCAGAGTAAGAAATTATACGACTCCGCCATGCTTCATGACGCGTTCGTAAGCGAGCTAGTCTCCCTAGGCTGAGTAATGATAATCGTAATATCTCATTGATGGGGCTGTAACCTGCAGAATGCGCGACCAAATGACGACCGTAAGACCATAAAACCTTCCAGCGATTGTCAATATCAGGTTTCTCGGTTGACGTCCTATTATGATGATTTATAGGCTTCGCAAATTGCTTTAATAAAATTTCTTCTGCAGCAAAAATTTATAAGAGGTTCGTAAAAGATCTTGCGTGCATCTCTGACCTTATTCTAGACTCGACTTTACATCCGTATCTTATTCCGCTCGTTCGATCATATTATGTAGTTATCGTAAATCTTAACATTTAATATTCGAGAGAATCGCAGTATTAAAATTTCTCTAAATTAAAGTAAATAAATAAATAACTCGTCTTTAATAAGTCTTATGTAGAGTGATTATATAAAGTTTTTTTGTATACAGTTTTAAACTTTCGTAACTTCGGTTCTTTTTAAAATTAATCTGTAACATCTTCCCTCTTTCTGCTAAATTTTTTGCTAAATTACAATAAGATAAATAAATCACTCTTAATACAAACTAAATTTCACTAAATTGCAATTTAATAGTTTTTGCAGATTTATGTTGTGAGGATAAAAGTTATAAAACGACTGTTTTAAAAGTTATAAAAGTTTAAAGCTGCACAAGGACTTTGTAATCACTCTGTATTTCTGAAAAATATTTAAAAAATTAATGAAAGAGAGAGTTCGTTATTGTCGAGTGTTCTAATATTGGGGCTATTTTTAATAATGCTAAAATTTTTCAACATACAGATTTAAGATATGCAGAAGATTATGAAAGGTCGCTCTCGTAAATATTTAAATATTAAAATTTTGCAACAAACAAGTTAATAAATACAGCGGCAGAAACGTGGAAAATGACGAAATTTTCGACGAACGGTCGCAAAAGTGGAGCAGCTTGTTGTCGCGACAGAGGCGATATAGCTGTGCAAGAAAGCCGCGTAAGGAACTGGAGCGGGACGCGAGCGTCGTGCCTGGAAAATACAAACTCCGCTTTGTGCTTGCACGAGCGCCATTTGCCAAACGCTAGCAAATTTGGGACAATCTCGTGAGGAGAATTAACGAGAATCAAATCTCAATCGCCCACCAACGCTGATGATACTTCGATACAAAATGATCCTCGCATTTGAAGTTGTTCTCTTGATTGCATTATGCAAAACCGCGTTTTCTATCATAGTCTCTAACCGTCTGTGATTTGTGTATGTGACGTGTGTTGTCTTTTGAATGTTAAACATTATCGATCTTTCAAATATAAAATATTCTCTTCTTTGAAAATTCTGCAAACTTATGTAATTTGTTTCTATTACAAACTTTTAAATAATTAAAGATTCACTTACATCATCATCACTATTCATCAATTAATCACTATCATTAGTATTATTATTTCAACAGTTAAGTATACTTTATAAAAGCACAAGTCTATTTCTCCCTGATATACCTTCCCTGATTCAAAGGTTGTTTCATTAGCTTTGTAATTGAGCCTGGAATAATGCGTCGCCACACGAAAGTCGAAACTGCAATTTGCCTTTTGTATACCCCAGCAAAAATTAACGGCTTGGATGCACCGACGCGGATAACACCAGGCGACGGTGTCTGGTGAAGACAGATCGGTTTACGTCGCCAGCGAGATAGCTCTTCTCCGTGATAAAGCAATACACGAAAAGGCGCGTCTTTTATCTCAGAAAATACATCGTATCGATGTTATCGCATTTCCGTAAAAGTATCGTAATAGCTTTATATCTTTTCTGCCATACGGAACGTACGCTATTTGAACGCATTCAGCACAAAAGGAGAATTTTTGCAAACGATTCTGCGTTGGCGACGCATTAGGAAGCAATTTTTATTGATGATATGTATGTATGACAGTTGAAACAGAAATAACAGAATGACATTTTAAACAGAAAATTCTTCTGTGCAAAATTCTCATATAAATTGTTTTCTTTGTAAAAATACCAATTGTGGCCCCTAAATGAGGTTTAATGACTATCTGTTATTTGCAATTGAACCAGCATGTAATTATGCACGCGTCAATGCGCAAGATCCGTTCGGATCTCACTAGATACACTTCAATGACCTAAACGAGGATCTGGAAAATCAGGCTAATGCACTATCGACGTTAATTAAGGGCGATACGTTGTCTTTCGTAATTTTTCTTCAAGATGTCCTCTCAAAACTCGCAATCGACTTAATTGTGTTAGTTAAATATTCCAAGAGCGCGATTCACCTTTCATCAATTTATTCCACTCTTTTCCGCAAGTAATAAAATAGAATCGTCTTCCACAAAATTTAAAAAGTCAAAATAAATTGCAGTAACTGGAAGTATACAATTTGTGATTTATATTTAGCGACTTGAAAAATGAGGAAATACCCACGCGTCTAAAAATTCGATTTAAAATCAAGAGATCAGAAATTCGAAGAACGGAGAACATTCATATAAATTCAGAATCGAAGATATAGTTTTATGAAAATAAAATGTACGGACATCTCAATTTTTCTCGAATTTTTTTATAAACTCGTTTCCTCAGGCGGAAAATTTCGTTCAACACGGTCGGCACGAACCGGAATTACGGGCGCGTCCATCTATACATTTCGATTTCATAAATTCTATTTCCCGACGCTCGTAAATAACGTTAAACAGGCGTGGGCGCATTTCGGCGGAGACGGCGACGGCGACAGCCGAATTGAATTTCATATTTCAAACTTATGGCAATTACCGCAGCGATATAGTATTTTATCGAGTGGGCGGCGGCTGGCGATTATTGGCCATCGATTTACGTTCCGGTGGCACGTGTGCATTCGCTCGTACGTGCAACATTGCGTGCTTCAACGTGTTGCGTACACTTTGCGGTAAGATGTATCGACCACGATAAGATTTATGCATTACTATACGAGGGATTGTGCATCTTCAAGTCGATTACATAACACGTCCATTAATCATGGTTAATTTTAATTTTATATCAATAATTATTAGCAATAATGTAATAGGATAACATTAGCAAAATATTTTTGTCGTGTTTCTATTATTTCTTAACTTTACGTTTTGCAAAAAGAGAGTATTTTACATCACCCGTTTTGTAGGCATCCATTATTGACGCATATAAATGATCCAATAACGGAGTTACGATGTGCTGTTTTATTATCTATATATGGCCAGTAAAAACTAAGGAACTTACTATGCATAGATCGACGATCTTTAATTTTGGCGCAACGAACGAAATGGTAATAAATGAGTAATAAAACTGTGTAAACAATAACATAGTTAACGGTCGGCAGAGTTTGCGACTATCTTTATGCGTCATTTATCTCGCCTTGGCTTTGGCCTGCTCGTAAATCGCAAAGTCGACGACGAATTGAGTTAACCCGCTCGTAGACGTTTACGTCTACATTTAACGTTAAATTCTCACGACAGCAATTTAATTATCCGTTTTCGGTATAAAGGAATTTCAGCGCTAACAACATTGTTAAGGATCTTTCTTTCTCGAAACTGTTTTTTACAATATACTTCTTTTAGTATAATTCTAATTTTTGTTCTCCTAATTTTTTATACATTTATATTAAATAAATAGAGATTAAAACTTTCATTCCAAAGATTAACTTGGTGCCTTTTGCGAAAATTGTAGCTCTTTTAAGATTAAGTTAGAGTTACATCTCGCGAGTTCTCCGAAATTATCGAGGACAGCTGCGGATTATCCTTGTAAAGTTTGTCAGATCGAAAGTAGCGGGAGACGGAGTCGGAGATCCAGCGAAATTTAAATAATCGGCAATTACGAACGAGCGAAGCGTGAATTTCGTGCGGAAGCGCAACCGCCCGCCTGAGCGCGCCGACGCTATGTCGACGTAATTTCCCGATGCATGACCGCACCGAGGTTGACGCCGCAGCAGCATCCGATCTGACGCTGCAACGCGCGTCAATCGAGAAATTGTGTGTCAACAAGACCGCGCTGGTTGCCGCTGGACGTGCACACATGGGTCACTTATCCTGGCAAGAAACGCTTGTAAACCGCGGTCACTTCAATTTTCGCAAAACTTGGATTCGTCAAGCCAATAAGATCGATCTCGACACACTTTTAGACTTTGAATTCATTTGAAAGTGGAATTTATCTCTTTCCTTCTCTTTCAAAAAGTAGTTTCAGTTGAGGATTCTAACTCGATCATCTTACCCCTTTTAATAGATTCAATTTAATTACTTCATATTATTTTAATTGCTTTAATTACTCGTTTCTAAAGCATTTATATATAAATGAGAGAAAGAGAGCCGATCCGCATAAATGACTTACAGAAATATCTAAAAAATTCTCTTCGTGGTCCGCGAGCAAAAGAGATAAAGCGTTCACTGCAAAATTCAATGACGCGTAACTTTGGTGATTCTCCATTTTAACTTGGCCACGGTGAAACGCGAAGCATTTTTCGCTGAACGTTGAAAACGCCCCGATGATCGCATTATCTTGTCTCTGTATGTAAACCGACGCCTGTTTACAGAACGGGTCGTAAGTGGAGGAGATCGACGCATAAATTTCATCGTGTGCCGCTCGACAGATCAATCATGATTACATACATATAGGCGTGTCAATGGTCAGACGGACGCGTAAATCATAGAGGGGTGCGCCGCAAAACGGTTTACATCAATCCGTACCCGTAGTATCCGATTTGCTTAATCGCGGATGGATAGAGTGCAGAGTGAATGCACCTTTGGGATATCAATCGCTTATCGATGGAATCGATCACTTGCAATTTGCAATATGTGCAATTTCTTTCTACATTCTTAGGGATAATAATAAAATTTATTCTAATAATAAAATTTATTCTTAATGTACAGCTCCACAAATGTGTGTAATGAAATTATATACTTAAGCTGCAATTTATTTGCAATAATTCGTTAAACCCCGATTTATTCCATTTCATTTAGTATTGTTCCTTGCAATTCTGCAAGGTATTCCCCTTTCTCCTGAGAAGACGATATTTGAAAAAGATATGTACCTATATACCTATCTAATAAAAATATTAATTCTTGTTTAAGATTCGCGTTTCTACAATCAAAGATTCATACGACTTAATTTTAACAGTATTTTCGTGACCGTCAGAAGATAAAATAATTGCAATAATTTTATTAAAGTCTAGTGTTAACTCGTGTCTCAGAATGCTCTCATTTGTCTTATCACGAGATAACATGGACGTTCTCCAATTCTCGGAGATGTACCTAAAGGATCTCTGTACGCTTTGGATTACTTCGATTTTATCCGGAGCAACAATTTGTAGCCTCTCGATAGAGAGAAGTTTCCAATGTCACTCGATTCAAAATACATCACAGCAATCATGACGGACAGGAGAATCAAAGATAGAAATTGGAACTCCTAGCTCCTCGTGTGACTCGTGTCTTCGATGACGAGATGTAAACAAACCCGTTTTTGATGGCTTTGTACTCTATCGCATTTCAATGCTGCGCGGTTTGCGGTTTCCGTTTTTATTTAATCCCATCGTATTTTGCCACAGAAATTCTCGGTCAAGTATGAATCGATGCAGATGCAGAGACTGTGAAATTGATACAATCGAAAGACTCCGTCGGATTGTTCATATATAGTCGGTAGCTATATGTAGCTGTATGTTTCAAGCAAGTAACTGAATCTTTTAGGGCCAGTTTCACCATCTCCGATTAACGTAATCCTCCGATTAAACTCACTCTTTGTCTCTTTCTAACTGCACAATTAGAAAGAGACGAAGAGTAAGTTTAATCGGAGGCTCACATTAATCGGAAATGGTGAAACTGGCCTTTAGGGCCAGTTTTTCAATAGTCGCTAGCTTAACTCACTCTTTGTCTCTTTCTAACTATCCCCCTTAGAAAAAGACGAAGTGAGTTTAGCTAAACTTCAGTTTGAACGACTATTGAAAAACTGGCCCTTAGAGTTATACTAAGAAAAAAAGTTCAAAATTGTGAAAATTGTTTCCCCAATTAGGAACTTATATCTGTTATTTTACTCTGTGTGTGCGTGTGTCTGTGTGTAACCTAATTTAGTAAAATTATCTCTATATATAAAGTAGAAAGTAGTCTGTCTGTATGTGCCCTATTAACTCCTAAGCCCTTTGACCGACCTGGACCAAATTTTGCATCATTACTCTCTAGACCTCTGCGGAAAATATAGGCTACCATGGATACCCCCTCCCACAGATTTCATCCCCTTGACATCAAAGCTCGGGTAACGCCGGGTACTTTAAGCTAGTATTTTATATTACATTATATTGTAATAAACTAAATATAGATATAAATGTATAATAAAATAAATTATATATTATACTTATATTTTTTAATTGTTTTTCATCTAAATCTAACATATTAATTCATTCCCTTTCTCGATTCGTGTACATTGTGTAAAAATAAAATAATGACGATATAAATATATTTAATTTTATAAAGTTTCCCTTGCAAGACTGCTAATCAATATCGATGTAAAACGGTTTCGCGGAACGAAACAGTCGTTTTAGTTTTCCGTGATTTCTATGAATATCTTCAAAGTGTTTTCCATGAATTTTCTAAGCGTCTTATAAGATTTACTCTCGAAAAGCGAATAATTTTTACAAATAAACTCGAGTCGTTTTATTCTAAATTTAATAACGTATTGAAAAAAAAACCAATAATAACGTTCAACGTCTACTTTGTTTCGGAAGATCGTTGAGTCAAAACGGACTTTAAAATTGGGATCGAGTCGAAAGCTTTACGCCGCTCGGATGTCGTTCGCGAGACGAACTCTGACCTTTGATCGTCGTCACTGCCGAGTACCGAGCATTCGGAGCAATGCTTCACGTTCTGCTGATCAAAGAACGCGGCCTCCCTCGCTCGGTGCATTTGCATGCACACGTACATACATATGTCACGCGTGTATGCAGCGTTGTCCCTTCACCCGACGCAAAGTCGGTTGCTGACTGCCGTCGTTTTCGCGGCGCTTTGCGACTGAAGTAGAATCACTGACAAAGTCGCTTTTTATAATTGCATTTAACCGTTCTTTACTCTGCAACAGTTGCAAATAATCGGTTCTTGCGATAAAATTTCCGAAATTTTAGACTCTCCGTCGAGGAAAGCGACGTCCGCGAATCTTTATACGAGCTTAAAGCTGCCGACTCGCCAATTCATTAGTGTGATTAATGTTAATTTAAGCCTTGGGACATTGTTTTAATCACGCAACTTAAGTCACAGAGAATACTTCCCACCCCATATTAAAATATAAAAGCCATATAAAATGTAAGAGCAGTTTGTAATAGAATGTAGATGCTGAATTCTCAAATTGAATGTCAAGTTTTGATTGTATCTTAATATTTCAAAGCATAATAAAGAATCAGTTCTGCAGGTGAAATGGTCTATTAATAATGTAAAATTTCTGGTGAGCTGGAATATGGGAAAGACTCGGGGATAGAATCTACTCCTCCTTCCACTTGCCAGCCACTTGTTATGAGTTAGGATCTCACACGTATCAAATTTTCCTCGTTTACGGATATTTATCGTCAACTTATCCAGACAGCTTGTCTAAAATATTTTATAAATCTGGAATTTATTTTCTTTAGTTAAAATATTTAAACACCAACTTTGATTTATGTTTGATCGGAAACTCCATTCTCAGACAATTTCAGAGATATATAGATCATGTTCTTTGTTCGATCATTTATCAAGAGTTTCTTAAATAATTACATTTCTATATAATTTAGTCTTATAATGTAGATAATTTTTCAGACATATATAATAAGGGACAGTTTTATCAGAGGATTAATATAATATTACTTTTTAGCAAGCGCATTTAATGCGTGCAATATATATTTAACGTTTTAATATATAATTATTAGTTTCACTTTACTTATATAGTAGTATGAATTTGAGTAGAGATTACCTATAAAACAGAAAGTATTTCGTTTTACTCATAGCTATACGTAAGATCGTAAATCTGATTAGTTTCGCGCGCGGATTGACACTCGGTAGTAGATAAAGGGAATGAAAGTATAAAGCTTCACTTTACTAGACGTCAGACAATCGGATCTATAGGAAGCTTTCGGCATTAAAAACACACGGGGATACTCCGTGGACATATATACGCGCCTTCTCTCTGTCTCTCGTGTGCACTATCGATTCACCTCGCGGCCTTGTGCTTAATTGAATTAGTATCGGGCTAAAAAAGGGTGACCTTGAGTCAATTAACGGCGAGACAGAATAAGACGGAGTGGCGCTTCTCACCATTTGCACGAACAATAAAAAGAGAAAGTTCCTCTTTAAGTCGCGATTATTCTTCGCAATTATGGCCCACCCAACGCCCATATTTCGCGAGCGTATCTGACAGCAAGTAACGGCCATTAATATGCAAACACTCGCAAAAAGTCGATAAAGTCTTTGAAAAAAGAAAGAATAATCTACACCTTTTCTAGTGTCTTGCGCGCGCCAAACATTCCTTTTCAAACATCAGCTCGTACAATTTCTAACTTCATCATATATTTCTAATAAAATAATTTAATTTTCCACATAAGTTTTAATTTAAAAATTAATAATCAGTACTACAGACAAGTACTAAATTTTTATCTGCTCTACTACTGTTATATTTTACTATTATATTTTAATTTCTATTTACTATAAATAGTAAACTTCTATTTCCATCAAGACATGCTATAATTGCTTAATCCACCGAGAAATTTTTCCAGATACTGCTGCCTTACTTCAAATCTGTACTTTTATGATTGTGAAAGGAAATTTTTGACGTATTTTGCGCACGTGGAAGTTGAGCGGGTCGGAGCGGAATTAAGGGGGTGTCGGGGAGTATACGATGATGCGTACCAGCTTGCGGACGTGCTGGCGAACCGTCGGGCACGACGATCTTGATCTGCGACTTCGGCGTGCCCTCGCTCATGGTAGTTTCGACACGTCTTCGATTTTCCACCGACCGGGGGGTGAGAAACACGAGGCCCCCTCTTCCAGCTGCCACCCAAAGCTCAGTGCTGTGTACGCTTTTCCGATACCCGCGTGAGTCGCAGGATCTTTATCTCGATCGTCGCAGGAACCTTCTCCCGCAGGATGTCTCTCTCTCCTCGTAGATTTTTCTTTATTTGTACTGATTACTTCGATACGAGCTTTAGATGAAACTGCACGTTTATCCTAATTTACGCATAAGATCGATCGTTGCAATGTCGCGCTCTGCAAAATCCTGATCGATGATCGTTTCAAATCCCGTTCTACGAAATCAAGAATTCTTGGCCAAAAAGCGAGCGGAACAATTCGTTGATCTATCCTCTCGATTCGCCAGGAATGACGATTTAACTGAACTACAAAATCGCAAAATCGATATGCGATCGGTGGGGGGTCTAGATGATTCGGGGGTCTATATTTTCGAGTATCTCGCAATTGCACAGATTTTACTAGTTGCTATGGTTGTGTACCAACAGTCCGACATGGAAATCTCGGACCACGGATAGATCGGTATAATCGCTCAATATCGATCTTGATCTCCGAAATCCCGCGGAAACGCTTCAGGTGCGGAAGAAGACGTGGAAACTCGTGAAGCGGCCAGGGCTATCCTCTCACACGACGGCTCGCCAAACTCCGCGCGACTTACTTTCCGCCTCGATCCCTCTCGTCAACCCTCTCGCGATCTGGGAGGAGCCGAGCCGTGCGCCGCGCGACACGGGTGGCGAGAGCGGCGTACGGCCGCGAGGCGGGTGCTCTCAGTCTCTCAGCGGGTGCATCTCTTCCTCCCTCCCCCCCTCTTCTCTCGCAGGCGGTGTCACAAGGTCACGAGATCACTGGGTTCGGCTGGATTCACGCGCGCTGGCGTACGTACGTTCGATCGATCAGTCGGTCGGTCGGTCGGTCGCGGTTCCCACCGACCGGGACCGGGAAATACTTTGCCGATCAACGATCGCGCGATTGCGCTAACACACAATAAACACACGTATACACACAGATACGCACGCGATCGAGTCACGTCTCTAGATTTTCTTCGAGACTCGATATCAATCGTCTAAGAAATAAACGAGAGCGAGATGATGCCACTGTAATTGATCGTTAGGACCAGTCGATGCCGCGATCTTGCGACCAGGACGGCACCAGGACCAGGGAGACCAGACGGTGAGACGGCGCACACCAGGGAAAGCGCGCGTCTGACTAGCGCGGAGCGTAGCTACTGCGCCGCGGCTGACTAGAGCGCGGACAGTCGCTACTGGGCTGAGCGCAGTGGTACAATCCGCGGTGTGTCGGACGTACTGGCTTGCTTCCTTCTCCAGCGCGTTGCGGAGTCACGGGTCACCACCCTTGCGCGCCTCTTCCTGGACCAAATCTCCCTCCGTTCTTTCTCCCTCACTCGTCGCGCGTTTCCAACCTCATTCCTCCCCCTTTCTTCTCTCTCTCTCTCTCTCTCTCGCTTCTTTCTCCTCACACGCTGATCGCTTCAACGTGCCGAGCGTGCAACGATCGCCCGATGCTGTGACTCGCACGACGGCGGCTTTCCCTCGCAGAAAACGTCGACTGCCGCGCGCGCTCTACTGCGAGGGGGTCGGTGACGGCGACAAAGCGTTCTCCCCGGCTTTTCCAGGGGTTCCTCTCCTTCTCCCCCTGCGCCCCTTCGTCGCGCGCGCACGCTTTTACGCCCTCTCCTCTCGATGATCTTCCTCTCTCCTCCTGTCTCCCCGCGGCCACGATGCGTTTCCTGTCTCGCTTCATCTCGGCGCGTGCCTCCCCCTCGCTCCTCTCTCGCGTCGGAGGACCGCGAGGTGTCCCGGGCGTAGTGAGCAGCTCTCACCCGCTTTTCCACCCTCGCACACGGCGCCTGCGCGTCCCGGGGATGGTTCCCCTCGCTCACCCCGCGTGCTCTCCTTCTGCCTCCCTGACCGTCCGTCCTGCGGATGCCCTCTC
The DNA here is from genome assembly GCA_035220615.1 of Leptothorax acervorum. NCBI lineage: Eukaryota > Metazoa > Arthropoda > Insecta > Hymenoptera > Formicidae > Leptothorax > Leptothorax acervorum. The sequence continues at coordinate 2,054,776 of JASTWQ010000006.1, forward strand.
GGTCTCTCTTCGGTCCACGACACCCTCCCTTCGTCCCCATTCTCCTCTCTCATCATGCTGCTCCGCAAGCGCTCGCCTCCTCTCTCGCCTGTTACCCGCTTTTCTTCTCTTTCCCTCGTTTCTATTAGGTGGTCGCCTCTTTTATCAGCCGTCCTCTTCCTCCCGCCAGTGTTATCTCGTCGGACCACGCTTCTCGCATACATGAAGCTGCCCTTCCGGAGGGCACCAAGTTTTTTGGCCGGACACTTACGGCGAGTCGAATTTGAATGCGTGCGAGATGCGAAAGCGGGTCACGGTTTCGTCTCTCTCGAAAGAAATGCAGGGGACCATGAAGTCGAGTAAAAACAGTTTTCGTCGACCTGGTTTTTCCGTAGAACGGAGAAAACCAGACTAAAAAATGCTTGCAATTGGTCCTTAAACTTCATTTTAAATTTAATTTCCACTTTTTCAGCACTCGCATACCTGAATTCGCAAACCGCAACGCGACGAATTTATTTGTCTCTCGCGCGAGATGAGAGCGGAATAAGAACACGCGACATAGACGAATTCCCGACATTAAAAGCGTGGGATTACCGTGCCTGTTGCGATTCCGATACAATAAATTGTCTTTCCACGAGCATCGCGAGCAAAGACGTGTCGACGCTCGAACGCGTGATTTCTTTTCAAACATTATTGGACGAACGCAAGACACATGTCTTTTCTCCTTCTCTCTCTCTCTCTCTCTATCCGGTAAATACATGTGTACGTGAAAAAGAAAAACGCTCCACACTCGCAGCGCCGGTTATTTATGTTCACACCTACGGACGTTCACATAAACCGAGGCTTAAAGCCCGGCTTTAAATCGAAACACCAGCTTTAAGCGGAGCTTCGCGATAAAAAAAAAAGGAAAAGAGACCCAGGTGATATCTCACAACCGTTCGCAATCGTTCCGTTATGCGAAGTGCCATTCGTGAATTTACAAAACGAGTGCAGATATCATTGAGAGCGTGATAATATGTCAAAGATGATGTTCACGCATTTAAAATAATTTCGGGTTCCATATTTTCTAACGCACATCTCCACTATGAGCAAAGTATAGAAAATTCTCAAGTATTTGTAATATTTAGTTTATTATTTGATTTTCTTTAATAATATATTTTTCAAATTTTCTCACTTCAGAAAAAGATTCATTTCCTTTAGGAAAAGAAATTACGCGCGCGCGTGCGCAAGTATATATTTTAGAATGCAACGACAAAATCAATTATTCTTACTGTATTTTGATGTCGGGTAAATAACATTGTCTCATGTAATGACGTATATACTTGAGTGACGCACGGGACAATGGACATTATTTCGCTGAAATTAAAATGCCCTGGGGTAGCTAACTACCACCGGTTAATATGGCGCAGTTTTACTATAATATAATTTTTATTACACCATTGGTAGTAAAAGAGAGCTAACCGCTCGTAATTTTGATGCAGTACAGCGGTGTCTTCTCCAGGCATTATCCACTATCGCCGTCAAAGTATGAATTTTAAAAGCAGCCCCCTTTCTCTTCTCCCTCTCGCCGTTCGTAACTATAGAAAGCCGAATAGCGAGGCGCGAGAATCCGGGAATCGAATACGAGAATTCAAAAATAATAGGAACCGTCCCGAGGGCTCAGGCAAATTTGACTTGCATCGAAAAACGTTCATCGATACCAACGAACTGGCGTAACTATTTTTGCGAAACAACGAATGACGGTAGACAGTTAATTCGTACGGACGATTTGATTACAGTCTGACTCTGTTTTATTCTACTTAAAACGGATAATATGAAATTATAGTTTAAAAGCTAGAAGTCGAAAACTTTAAAATATTCAAAATTAACAAAAAGATTCTATATGACATTGACTTAAGTTTTTAAAATTTAAGTGTAGTTTTCTTTGGCTAAGGAACGATCGGTTTCAAATTTATCAATGAGATCATTGACGACAGAGAGCCTACACTGTTAAATATTAAAAAGGATGAAATTTAAACCAATACCTTAAGTTAAATAACATTTTGTTATTTTTCAGTACCATGTGTGTTGAAATTTATTAAATAAATATACTTGTTTGAAATTTATTATTTTAACACAAAACAGTATTATTTTAACTCCATTGGTTTAGTTAAATTAACATTGTTTTAATTAAATTACCGCGGACATATTGACCTGTATAAGAATGATTATGAATGACTCAAATTGAATATAATTTCACACTACGAATTTAACAGCGTGTATATATAAGAGAAATTCAGGGCATCTTAAATGTTTATACAAAAAAAAAATAAGATGGCTCGACATAATGCAGGCACGCTAGAGAACATTATTGTAGGAAATTTATAATGCAACAGTAATTTAACGTTTCGTATACGGATACAAATCGGAGAATTTAACCCGTGCACAACAGCGGTGGTGCTAAAATTTGCACGCGGCGAGTACGTTCGACTAAATTAGCAAGCGCGCAACCCAGTTGTGAAATTTCATGTCTACGGGCTTAATTAAAGCGGTGTTATGTGCCGTTCCGTGTACATACAGTGACGAATGGCATGTTTTCGAAAAATATATGGGAGAAAGAAAGAGAGATCGAGAGAGAAAGACGGAGAGAGAGAGAGAGAGAGAGATCCCGTTTTATGTTCGCATAAAACCACCTACGTGCATCTCGCTGCGAGATGCAATCGTTAAAACGTTATTACCAATTTTTGCGCGCTTCTCACAGCAAAGCCGGCACACGATAAAGAAATACTCATTGGTGCAAGATAATGAAACTGATGGCAAAGTTCTGTTCGCCGGAACTTCTCGAGGAATTATCGTAAAGACGGTGAATCGCCTTGAAGCCGCATAAAGATTCGAGCCATCAAGCTGCATATTGTACCAAGCAATTCAAATAAAAGTTTCGACTTTCCGTAGCTCTTATTCCCACTTCTGTACACAAGAAGTATAGTGACTTAATAACTCGAGTTGAACTAGCTGGTCCGTATCTTTTATTTGCATTACAGCGAATTTCTATGTAAACCACTTTATATTTGAAGAAGAAAATGTTGCTTCCCTCGAAAATTTCACTTACAAATTGGCATCTTTAGTTGTATGAAATATCCGGAATTTTTCTTATAAAAATTGTCATAAAAACAAAAAAAATGAAAAGAAAAAAATGTACTTAATACTAAAATTCTTACTTAAATTTCGCAACGTCCACGTCGGCGATTTATTAGTAGTTTAGTGACTATCCGGAGTAGAATATTAAATGATAAAAGACACGACCAAAATTATATTGGGATCTCTATTGCAAATAGCCACAATTTTGCGGAATAGCGATGGTCGCTGCGATCGATGCAACATGCGGTGCACCTATATCGGGAAACGTTGAATGAGTTGCAGCGGACCTTCGTAATTTTCGACAGGAGTTTGCAGAACACGTGTAGCGAACTAATTCGATTATGGACAATCTGACCGCGTCGAGGGAAAATTTAAAGTTCAATCGAGCACAGCAAGCACGCGACGTTGTAATTGCCGATTCCGTTATTATTTCATTAGCGTAATGCATATAACAATGTAAATTAGTAGCGCGTAACATGAAACACCGCGCAACACAAAGATTCATCATTAAATTGCAAAGAATTGGACGATCGTGATATATTACATTTTAATTACACGTGCCCGTCTATACGATCGTCATATGTTCGCATCGTAATAAAATAAAGGATCAATATCAATTTTACCGCATTAAATCCAAATAAATTTGTGTAACTTGTATTGCGCATGATGGTAACTGGTAACGTAGTGGAATAAATTCATACCGTAAGCATACGTCGACAATATACACGTACAATAACGCTATACGTGTATGTCACGAACACAATATCAGTTTATTTAATCTCAAGCTCGCATCCTGTTAATTTTCAGTGGGTAATTTGCATTCCTAGGAGATTCCTAAAGAGAAAGAGAGAGAGGGGGGGAAGGGAGGGAGAAAAAGGAAGAGAGATCGATGGAGAAAATCTGTGTGCAACTCTTGTCGAGTAATTTTGCTAAGTGAAATGCACCTAGGAATTAATTCGTCAGTAAACTAAACTACTGACGTCTATTTAAAGTTCACTCCACTTAAATTGATGTTCACATAAACTGCCGTCCCGTCGTGCTATTATCTTTAAGCGACTAATAATTTACCGCTTTTAGAACTGTCGTATACGAAGTGCTCGATTTATGACATCGATTATTAGTAATTAATTGTACTTGGTGACTGTGCCTCACATTGAAAAGAATCACTTAGAATATCATTAGAGAGAAAATTATCGAATTATTCAAAAGAAAGTAACAAAGTAATTACTATTAAATTTTGATCTTAGAGAATTTTCCTTCCAGAGTAAGGGAGAGCGCGAAGTTATTTTCCCAGAGGCTAAGTAGGTTCCCTAAGTAACCCTGAGATATGCTTCTTGCAGTAATAAATTATTCAGGTAAGATTATTAGAACTGAGAGAGATAATAGGAAGTAATATAGATAAGGAATCGAATGGTGAGAGAGTAATTTGAAATTTTATTTTCGAGCTGCTCACGAAAAATAATTGGCGGAAGAAGAAATATGGATATTACGGTTGTTCTCTGCGAAAGGGTTGGCTATAATTTAACTGTGAGAGGCGTTACCGCGTGCCACTCTTCACGATGCTCGTGTGAAACCGCGATGCTGAGAAGTATTCGGAATAACGAGCAGAATATAGGGCAGAAACTTTGGACGCGCTACGAACAGGTCTACTCGAATCGTAGCGCTGGCTGTTCGATTTTTATCGCCAACGAAAAGCGAATAAAAGTGCCAATATTAACGTTAGCGCGTCAAGAAATCTCGTTGATACATTAATAGAAAATAATTGCTGCGAGCAATTTTATTCAGATATAATAGACATATAAAGAAACAAGTATATATATAAGGGTTTCAGATCAAATAAGTTTCAGATCAAATAAGAATTTACAGAGAAAATTGGATACGGATAATTTATATTCAAATACTTATTTGTTGAATAATTTTAATTTTTGTGCTGCAATTCCGATTTTATTCTTATTATTTTTATTAAGTTATTTGATCACTCTTAATTATTTTCGTTAAAACAATTGAAAATCTAAAGTATCGTGATTAAAGTATCAGAGATTAAAAATAGACAACAAAATCTTTCCTATAAAAGACAATAATATCTTTTCTGAAATCTTAAATAAACGTTCCTAACGAAACTTTAATTTCTCAGAGAATCGAGAGTCAATTACAAAGATATTTTTAAAGTTCAATGTTGCCGGAGTAGACTGAGGCCGAAGAAATTCTTGTTGAAGAAATATCGTTTGCGAGTTCGTCAAACGGTCTTTAAACAAGAAGTAAACGAGAAGAGGTACTAATCCCCGACTACCCCGTATCCCAATTCTGACTCCAATCTAGGGCCTCTCTAGATTCACGTTCTTAGCGTGCATCCCGAACAAGTTTCTCGTGATCCATAAGAAAGCTATAAACCCGCTCGATTTTCTCCGACGAGAAAGGGTGTCTCACCCTTGCCGTTGTACGTCATTAAGGGCGGGCAGACGGAAGGGTGCGGAGAGCCGGTTTGAACGGCGAGTTTATGGTGGCTAGCTGAAGCACCGGCGGCGAAAGATGCCGGGCAAGCGGGGACTGTCGACAGCCTGGGGATGACGTCATCCCCGGGTGAACGATGACGTAAAAGCCGGGGTAACGTTACGTTACGCAAGCGTGGGGGATGCGCGCTGCGCGCGCTCACCCACTGCCCTACTTTCTGCCTCGCGCGCGCATCACCCCCGACTCGGGGATGAGCTCGGCGCTCGTTTCACCTCTTCGTCCTCTTCACGTCTTTCTCCTGCCCCGCGTGTCGCGGTAGTGCGCGAACCGCGTGTCGAGAAGGAGAGTTAACTCTCATTTCGAAAGGCTTTCTCTGTAAGCTCTATTTATTTAAGCGTTTAGCCGCGCGGAAACGTGGAGAATGAAGAGTTCGAAAGTTTATCGAGACAAAGATCCTCAGCTATCTCTCTTTATTGCGTGTGCTTGATATTACAAAACTTTCGTTCAAAATTATTTTAATAAATTAATCGTCCGAAAAAAATATTTTATTTCTGATAATACTCCTAAAATATAAATATCCAATGTTACCTTTAAAATGTAACACATATTTCGGTATTATTCAACACGAGTTATATTTATTTCAGCATTTATCCGGCATTTTAACAGAGACAAATAAAACTTTTGTCGGAAGTAATGCTCGAGAGAATATTTTTTAAATTCTTTCAGGTCAACATAAAATATTTATACATAATTCTTTTCAATTTTTATTATATTTTTTTAAATATTGCACCGCAACATTTTTCAACAAAATCTTTTTACATCAGCATTTATCCATATTGGCAGGAAAAAATTGAATATTTGTTATATCAAAAAATATTTTTCAGAAATATTTTCGTTAATTCTTTTATTTAGTAAATCATAAAATGTTTGTGCAATAAATCTTTCTTTTTTTTAAATTTCGATAGCTTTCGGTATGGCTTTAGTGCATAATACTTTAATAAATCCGCGGGATATTGTGTAAAGTCACAGTAAAGCTTGGACACGTTTTGTCTGAAATTTTAATAAAATACGAAGTTTGATATTCACGCAGCGTTCTTCTGTTATACGACACAGGAGGTAAGAATTAATGCGGCGACTTTAGATAGATCGGCAAAATTGGCGAAAATTCCGGAAGATCGCCTCGAGCACCGAGATCGTCCTCTCTCATCTTCGCGTATTCAAGCTCCATTAAGTTCAACACCGTAGGAGGTGCCCTGCGGCTATGGACCCGGGATAAGAATCGCATCGACTTCCCCTTATCTGGGTCAAAGGTATGCACAGCACGTCGGACATATGTGTCGGTGTAAATCTGTGAGGTGCGCATGTGTATGCGTTCACATCGCATCCCAGCGGTAAACAACATTGACACTGACGGCTTGGCTCTCGATCTGCATCTTTAATATACAACACGTTCAAGCCGATTCACGCGCGTATAAAGACATACAACATAATAACGGGATGAATATCGTTGGAAACACGAGGATTAACAACTTTGAGAGATGATCGGGGATTAACATTAAAAGAAAACTGGACACGGCTTTTAAACAATTAAGAAGTATCTGCTTATCATCGATATAAGCTCCGCTTATAGATTGTTCCAAGGCGATGTTCAACTTGAAGAGATAGAGAAGCGCCCTTTAATTATTTCGGAGATCAGCGATTAGTGGTTAAAGGAAATTCCATTGCGGATTTGGCTGATTAAGAGACACTTACCGAGCGTTACAGTGGCTTGTTAATCCAATCTCTGAGACATGAGATCCCTAAGTGATTAAATCTCTTTTTTAACACCAGTCGAAAATTAAATATCGAAAAGAAAATTAAATAATTAAAATACACTTTAGGATTTTTGCGAAAATAGAAAAAGTTGTTTTCCACAAAAGGAAATTATCTTAACAAATTGAAATAATCCGTTAAACGTTAAACAATTCCGATAATATAGTAAATTTAAGAATTGCAGTGATGTAATCATTTGTAAAATAAAAACTGAATATTTAAGGAAATCATGCTTAACTTCTCGAATTGGTCCGCAGCAACTCTTATGGAACTTTAAATTGAACTTGAAGAGACAGCCTGTCGCGAATAAACAACTGCAAGAATAAATGCGTGACACAAAAGTGTCCGAAAGACCGTACAATTTTGATGCCAGCGACGAAAGGACAAATTATAACTGCCGGTCACTTCACCGCCGCATCTTTATATGCTTTATCGCATATGTCGCTTAAATGTGCAAGGTCGATGGTGAATTATCGACTGGAAATTGCGAGGGACGGATTATCGGGCACTGAGGTCCTTAATAAGCGTTCCCTCACGGCAATTTGCACGGATGGTGTTGCATCAAACGGGTGACATTAAAACGCGCAATTCGGTCGCACGCATTATGCAGGATGATCTATATCTGGAGAGACGGGAAGATATTTTGAAAGGACAAGATAAAATGTGTCACGGCATTACTCAATAATAAAAAATTTATGAATTACGACGGATTCTCTACACAAAATAAACATCGGTCTGTCAGATATGCAATAAAATTTTACTTCCTGATTAATTTTCGATAAACTTTTATTTAGACTGGAATAAAACTTAATGTTTAATAATCTGTTTCAAAAAAATTTCTTAACAAATGATTATTTAAAAATAAAATTAAACTTAATTTTTGTGTTTATATAGTCGCAAATAACGCTGAATGCAATTAACAGTAGTAGTGTCACAGTAACAGTAACAATGAAATCGTAATTAACAACAGCGTCAGTCGACCGCAAAACCGACACATCGTCGATCCTAATGATCCTGATTGACCGATTAAACAAGGTACGACACCGATCGCGAGTTTGCACACAGCGAATCGAGATGTACCGAGAAAAAATCCGAAGAACTCGAAGAATGTCTCGATTGAGATCGCAATTCGCATTCAGTCGTGATTGAAAAACGCAAATGCAATAACTGCATCGCAGAGATAATTCAGATGATGTGAAAAAGAAGGAAAAATACAAAAGATGGTATTGTCGTAGCGACAATATAACGTGATAAGTTCAAAGGTATTTAAAAATATTTAGAGGCTCCTTACTAATTAAAATGCGATATTTATACAAGTGTAAATGACAACGGTATGAATCGGTATCTCAAATTCTTGATCAATTCTACATCCAATTTAAGTTATTAGTTACTAATTAACGATGCAATTCAGGCTTTGCTTTTTCGAAAAGTAGAACGCGGAACTCTGGAGAAGATATACGATAAAAAGTTGTAGTTTTCCGAAACGGGCTGTGTGTATATTGTGTGTGTGTGTGTGCTCTCTAGGGTTGCGGCCCACTTTGCACATATGGTTAAGGTATCTATCGGATAAATCGCCGTCAAATAACTCGTTCGAAGGATTCATCTGGTGGAGCAAATAGTTCGATCCGCCGTCCGTTCGCATCGGTGACAAGCTTGCCCGCTGTTCTCGTCTCTGTTCCGAGCGGCAGATCGATACAGCGGAGTCTGCGTCTCCAATCCGTGTGTATATATACTTTATTACCACGCGGTGCACCCGGTACATGCCCCGGGTACAGGGTGGCCCCGGCGACGACAATGCAAGCCGCGTTTCATGGAGATTATCGCGTCTGTAAAAGGGGTTTATCGTCTGTTCCCGGCTCGCCCGATGCTCTTCGACTAAAATAAAAAGCGACACCGGGAGACTTCATCAGGGAGCCGCCTACTCTGCATCCAAGTTAACTCGCGCGTGTCAGTATATACCGATATACATTTAATCCGAGAATCCATGGTCGGATTCTGGGATTAAATATATGCATGTACTAACAATATAATCCCACTCGAAAGTGTATCTTTATACATAAAAGAGACAATCTTGTTCGAGAATGCATGGTCATATAATCGCAATTTTACCTTACAAAAAAATACTGATGTTATTCAACTTTTGCATCAAAAGATAAATCAAACGGCGCATAAGACACGCACTTTTCAATTTATTTTATCATTATAATTTCTCCATTTTCTAAATCGTGCGTAAAAAAAATTTAAAAGAAGTAAAAGTTTTACATTTTATCCTGGAAGTCGTACAATATATTGTTTGTTATGATAAACGCACTTCCTTATTTGTCAAATTTAGAAATAAGAGGAATATCATTGATATGCAACAACTTGCAATGTATCACTGTCTGCCAATATTTCGGGTATAAACAATTCCCTCACACGATTCTATGTTCTGATTAAATATGTGTCGATGTATACAACCCGTTTCTATTTGATTCCTTTTCTCTTCTCTCTTTCTCTCTCATTCCCAATTATTAATTAACGAGGTGCTTCCCGAAATTAGCTCAGGCTTTATTAACAACCATGACCTCTGTCCTATCAGAAGATAAAAAAATGACATTCACGATTATGCAAGAAAATGTGCTATTAATGTATAATTACTATTCAGTGCTAATACTGACAGTAAACAATTGCAAATAATCGATAAAAACTAATTAGATGTTTCCTACTTGTCACATAAATCTCTGACAGGTCTGTCTTATAATTTATGTACTTGCAGATATATTTTTTTAGATCAATGAGATAATAACAGAGTAAAAATTAATGTTTCCTACTTATATGTCACACAAATCTCTGACAGATCCATCTTATAATTTATGTACTTGTAGATATATATTTTTAGATTAATCAGATAATAACACACAGAGTAAAAATGAGCGATTGTAATTCACGAATTAATGCGATATGAAATGTTTCGCGTGCGCGACTTTAAAATTTTAAAGCGAGGCAAGGCGACGTCAGAAAATTAGGCGGGCGAGACGACACCCCAGAAACGTATTATCCCGAACTATTATTCATCTCAAATTATCCACAATGGCACCATGGTTAAACGAGCGTGCTGGATACGATCCGTGTACCGTTAATCTCATTTAACCCGAACAATTTAGTTATCTTAATTAACACACAGAAATGTTACGAAATGTTAAATTATGCCGATCACGGAATTGTTATTTTAGGGAATTTCGCGTATCGTCCATAGTATAATATAATATACGTGAAAATGATATTTCCGAACGATTCCTCTCAGCTTCTCGATTACGCGATTTTTCGAAATATCGTATGTGCGAAAGCTTACCGAGTAAATCTAATAGATTTAGTATGGAACTCAACATTCCAATTACACGAAACCGGACTTACTGCCGAGTGAAAACTTAATTGCAATCGCGTAATGCTGTGGGATGAGGCGAAAGGAGACGAATAGGATTAAAGTTATTGCCCAACGTAGGATCTAATCCCCATCGTATCTCTGATCTCTGATCTCTTCGGCAGCGGAAATAACAGCGATCACGTGGGAGAGAATAAGTATCAGAAAAATCGATATCTATAGCTACAGGACAACTTTATTTTATCTAACCGATTTTAGTATAAAAGAGGCAGTATACGCATTCAATTTCATAATGATTAAAATAAATTTTGTTGAACAACTCTTAATTTTATTAATTTTGTGTTGTAGGTATATACTGCTATTTTAACGAAACAATAATGAGAATAGTATATATAAATATTTATATACAAATGCATTCATTCGGTTTGCCTTGCCGATTGAATTTATAATTAATTCAGTGTGCCGTCGCGGAGTTAAAGGAGAATGCAATTACGATAAAGACCGAAGCTGCTTTGAATAATTCAATAAAGAGATACAACGGGCAGGCGTTTCCCCTGCTCGGTACGTTTTCCAAGCGAGGAAAAAGATGGAACGTTTTCGCGTGATATTAAATTGATAGAAACGCGATAGAGAGGCGCTCGTAAATCCGTGGCATTTAATCTTTCATGCATGCGGCGGATTCCACGCTGTTCCAAGAATGTCACGAAACTCGATGGTAGGTATGCTACCTTCTCTCCCGCGGCAAAGCTAAATATTTGACGGGACAAGCGTGAGAATCGTCTAACGCGGTTTAATGTTATACATATATGACGCCCGGTCACTTTGATGGACGTCGATAATATCCATCTGTGACCATGAACGTTTTTAGCTGACTTCGACAAGGAAATTGGCGAAAAATGAATGTATCGTGTCGTGAATACGGCGGCACGACGAGAGAGAAAGTCAAAGAAGAAACTCGGAATTCTCTCATATTATACCTTTACCTTCAAGCGTATATCCACAGAAACTAATGTGTGTATGCCATATAATATACAGAGCATATAGAAAATTATATTATTATTAAATTGAATTAGTCTATATGCAATGCTATTAATTATAAATAAATATTTGTAAAACATAAAGTAAATCTTTAAAAGAAAGATTGATGTGTCAGATATATTTTTCAGCGTTATCGTAACAATTTTTACAGCTTTCTGTATGGCGTATATAGCCGATTAATCGATCATGACTGGTGGTCTTTAAAGAAAACTCGGTTCAGGGCGATGTACAGTAAATATTGACCGGCGCGCATTCGTCGAATGCAACTAGGGACCAATGAGTATTTTACTGCGACGTAAACCTAGACGATCATTTATCGGTTCTCGCTTATCGACTTTGGGCTTCTACACGAGTATATCCGGCCACCACTTCCTGCTTTTATTCTCGCACGTTAATCGTCGCACAGTAGCGATCGAAGCTCCGACGGTCGCCGAGAAATAGAACGCCGACGATAATTTTACGCGCTGTTAATTATTTCGAGCGTGTTTACTCGAGTCACGTCACCGCGGCGTAGACAACAGCTTCAAGCAGACGGATCGCGTTCTTCACCTAGCGTTCTGAAAAAAAACGAGAATCCATAACGAAAAATAGAGAGTAGCGTGGGACACATATATCGGGTTCAATGTTTCAAATATGAGAAATCGAGGATATATCTAGTTGGCGGAAATTTGACATTTACAAAAGGAAGCGCCGAGCCGACCGAGCCTTTGACATTTCAGATATACGATTTGGGAAAAAAAAGTGTTCCACGCATGTTTTACGTAATTCTATAAGGTAAAATCTGTGAAGCGCACAGATCGCATGGACGTCAATTTGCACGTGGCAAGGGCCAGAAAAGGCCAGCGATGACGCGACCTAGGGTGAGGACCGAGGGGTGTTCACCCTTTTTACCTCCTTGCGCGGCTCCGAAGCTTTGTATCAATATCTGTGATCGCAGCAACGCTCGCAGGGATAGTCGACGGGGATAAACGGTCGATTGAACGGAGGTAACGGCAGAGGACAGCGAGTCGCTGAATGATGGAACACAGGAAAAACAATGGCGTAGGACGGACCCGGAGAGAATTGGAGCGTGTTAAGAGGGAGATCAGCTGAAGAGGTTTTCCCAAAATTAAGGTCTTAGACAGAAAAATCTTCCACTTCGCGAACAAACCTACTGTAGAGAAATTTTTCAGACGTTATTTTCAATCGTTATATGAGTTTTGCATTATATATTTCATTATACATATATTTGCTGATGATTATCCAAATATTCAATTAAATATCGCAAAATTTCTTACATGGTTAAATTATTATATTATTTTTTTTTCAGTTTCTTAAATTATAGGTATTATTATCTTAAACATTATTTTTCTATTTTCTTCAGTTTTTTTCCTGGTACACTTATGAGACACATTTAATAAATCCATTTTATGCTTTATCGTCCAATTTTATCTGATGTTTATTCTTTCCTTTTCACTTCGATCGTTTTATTTTTATCATAATCAAAAAGACACGAGAATAAAATCATATCATTAACCTAGACCTGAATGTATCACAGTTTCTGATCTCGCATTTTCATGCTGTCTGACTTGTTTATTATTAGAAAATCATTGTAAAAGCAGTGGTTACCTATAATGAGAAATCCGGGAAATGGTATAATGATTAAATCCCGGACAGAGAGTGCTGTTTTAAGATCAAGAATAAGTTTCTTCTCAACATAAATTCGTTGAATTCGTATGCCGAGAATATAATTTAATACATGGATGAAGAAACTAAGTGAAATATTAAACTAGCGTTCAATTATAGATTTAATGTCACTACTTTGCTTCTTAAATATAATAAATGTTGCAAAGATGCTTATAAATGCATTCTAAAACCTTTCACATTAATATCTTTTAAATACTTTACCGATCGTATGTCGTTCGTGTGTCGCTCGTTTTTGAGTTCCGTGTAAAAATTAATGAATTAAATTAAATTTTGCAGAGCGCGATAAGATTCGATGTCGAGGTTACTTCGCGATCGATCGCATATGTAATGAGTATCAGAGAGTTAACAAAAATAACCGCGACATTGAATGGACGACGGGAAGTCTGAATGGCGAAAGAAAAAGGAAAAGTTAAAGCAATAGGATAAATGCCGGAAGGGCGTTGTTGATTTATTTGGAACATTGCTCTACAATCCTGTCTATCTAAAAAAGATTGCTTCCGCAAGAGTGTATCGATACCGGTGTTACGTATCTAAAGCGTCTAAAATATCAGCCTATAAAAGTGAAGAATCCACGCATGATGTGCCAAGCAAACAAGCCAAGAAAAGCGCTAAAATTCTATCTGTTCTTATTTTAACAACTTATTGTTAGTTATAAACTAACGTCTCTGTCTTTCTTTTTTAAATAAAAGAAACTTTGTTGTGGTTTAATATTTTCTCTTCGCCTGAGAAACTACACTTCAAGTGCCTGTCGAGAAATTCCTGATTCCGGCGGAGATAGTCTCGGATGTTTTGCCCGTTCGAAAATTCGAAAAGAGCAATTCAAGTCACCGAAGTATTATATATGTACAATGCATCGTTGCGCATAAATCTTCTAGAGATGCGATCGAATGCCGATCATATTTCTTGAGCACGTTGGAAAAACTGGCTCGAGGTCGGTAGAGGTTTTCGATGAAAATTCGCCGGCACACATCTCCCCCGCGTTCACCCCTCTGCTTGCTCCATTATCCCGGCAATATCCGGCGCAGCATGCGCTCCTGAAAATCGGGTCGGCGCGGCGCCGGGACCGATCCGGGCGCCCCTCGTCGAGGGAGTAAATTGACAAATTGGGCCAATCAGGTATAAATGTACTGCCAATCGTGGCAAACAGCGATATATTTTTTTGCTTCCCCCGTGCGCACTTTGTCTTCCGGGAATATAATCCTTCGAACGCGCTAATGGCAATAATAATTACAATCCCGGATTTGTTTAATTCCGCAATTTGCATCTGCGATAATTAAGAGACGTAAATTACGAGCAATCACAGATTGAAAAAGCTTCTTTATTATTAATTACATTTTAAAATATTCTATTTCTCTCAGAATTTTTGCTCGCAATTTGATTCGTGAAATTAACGATAAATTAATGTTAAGATATTTATAACGTTGGATATTAATATAATGTTAATTTTTAAAAAAGAGATTATTTCTCTCAAAAATTTTTTCAAGGAAAGAATGATTTCCTTTTGTATAGAAAATAAATATCTATTATTAAAATAAAGTCAAAGTTTCACTTTAAAACTGGAATAAAAAAGTGGTTACGATTTACATTCGTATGCGGACGACGCAACGTCAAATAATGTTTACGTTGCAACCGGCAACGTATGTTGCAGTTTACTCAATTGTCGGAATATTTCCGCCAATATAAAACTCTCAAGGTCTGCAGCTTAGAAAATGCGCATTTGTAGACTTACGGAAGAATGGAAGAGCGCGTTTGTATGACATTTTTTCATCGATACAATTAACAAAGTTACGCTAGCGGTAGTTTGAGCTGAATGTTTCATGAACAGCCTCTGTCATTCGCGTGCATGAAATTATCGTAACAAACTACGATAGAGAAGTGGCGCTTTTATCATTGGCCGTTTAATGCCGCGTGGCGATAAGCGATGCAATAAGAATGTCACCACCGCACCGACCGTGCCACGGTCGCTATCATTCCGCGGCATCGTTATACCGAGTTGTCTGCGCTCTATCGATTTCCCTCGACCTTGTGCCACGCGGAGAAGGCATGAATTACCTCGATATATATTCTTTCGCCCATTCGTCTGTCTCTTTCTCTTCGTTTCCTTCCGTACGTGCATCCGCGGACTTAATCCAGCGCGCAGGTATCACGGGATGGATCTACGTTTTCCATTAATTTACCGCTGTCGCTTCTCCCGAGGTGATATCTTCTACCCAACAGAGACAGTTGTCACGAATTTTAAATCGGCGGATAAATCGGCCGTGTGCGTCCGCCGATTTTAACATTTGACTGCTGTCAATCGAAAGTTGACAGTCACAAAGCAGAGAACGTACTTTCAACATTTAAAATTATTTTAATATTTATATGTAAATTTATAGGAAACTTTTTTATTATATATTTTTTTTTATATATAATCGCTTTATTAGAATACTATTACTGTACCTCTTTGGTAGAATTTACTAAGTAATTTTAATAATCCTCTTGACATGCTTACATTTTGTCAAATATAAGTAGAAATCATAAATGAGGCTATATATTACCGGGCTGCCTTATTAGAATACTATCTCTCTTTGTTAGAATTTACAAGGCAATTTTCATTTTCTTCTTGACATGCTTATATTTTGTAAAATATAAATAGAAATCAGAAATGAGGCTGTATATTACTTAACGGGCTACCCTTAACTTCGTTCTTTATATACGCGCCGGGTTATATCTTCCGTTCCGCGAATGAGGCCCACGTGAAGCTGTGATATAACGAGGCCGAGGTCTCGAGTGTCACGAGCAAACCTTTACCCGTTCGTTAACGTTTTCATCTCGTTTTCGACGTTCCATTTCTTTTCCAGATTGTAAAAATGCGATCATGTGTATCCTGTGCACTAATTCTCGAACTCTAAGAAATCTCGTTCGGAAATTAATGTACAGAAAATCGCGATTTTCGAGAAAGCTGTGATTAAGCTGATCTTCAAGTAGAAGTTATATAGAGCGTAGCGAAAATCGAGTTGCAACGAGGACATTCAAAGCTTGTCTCTAGAGATGCGCGCGGAATGCCATGATCCGTTTAACGATTGAACGCCTCGAAATGGCACCACTAATTGCGGACTTCGCTGAGTATTACCATCGCGATCTCGATCGCGATGGTAAAGAGCGAGCGAAAGAGAGCTGAAACGCTCGCCGTCACTTTACAAAAATATTTCTGTCGTTATTTTTACCAAGTGCGGAAATATGTTCATTTTAGCTCGCAAAAATGATATAAAGTTCAAAATGTTTCGAAAAGCTTCCAACAATTTTATTGCCGGTCTCACAATCAGTTCTATATATTGCACATCGTTATTTCCTCACTTTACTGTCAACCAAAAAGAATAGCGTAGAGTGATTTATGAACTTCAGTACAGCACGTAAAATAATGATATCATTTGTCTAGATCCAACCTTTATTAATGCCCGCATTTATTTCAACACGTTCTAAACACTTCTCTACCTGTTTTTCCGCTATCTACTCATTTTTATTCATTGCTATTTACGTTGGAAAAAAAGCGTTCACGAGACTGCACGAGTGCATTCTACAAGAAAATGTCCCTTATATCGGCGACAACCGATTATTGCCTGTCGAGTTATAACGTGATCGCATTTGCGAACCGTCAGAACTTCTCCAGCGACATATAATAATCATCTTCGTCGTATAACGGACATGTTCAAAATCAGTTTCAAAACCGTTGCTGCTGTCGGAAAATGCGCGGAGAGGCGACAAAACTGCAGTCTTTCCTCTCACACGCGTCTTTCGAGAAATGCTGAATTTAGAAAACCTTGGCAGAAAGAGAGCGGAGCTCTTGGTGAGCCGTAATGCAACGTCGCTGCCAGACCATCGAGTACTTCTCTTTTCCTTTTTATTTTCCTCTTTCTGTCTTTTTTGAATTATATACGTAACGTCATCATAAATATAAGTATCATAATCATACGTCTTCGCTTTTAAAACAATTAATTAAAAAAAGAAGTTCTAACGATTTATGTTCCAGCATAAATTTAATAAAGATGTAATCTTTTTCGAATAATTTCCAGTAATTCGCGATGAAACTATAACGAGAACCGTACACACATCGCGCGATGACAGCGACTATTGTGGCAAACACAATTTAGAGAGTAACTGTCATGCCGTTTAACATCTATTGTCGCGTCTACGTCGGATCGCAAGTAGTGTAGCCGTGAGACGAAGCCAACTATGAGAATCGGGAATAGGATAAGACACGTTTACGGCCAGCTCGATCGACTCTCTGCGTCTACGCTCGTTACTTTGTTGAAATATCGATGTGCCGTTCAGCAATACTTTATTGCTCGTTCTACCAAACGGTTACAAATTTAAGTTAACTCCCTAATCGTGTTTCGAAGTTTATAGATTGATTATAGAGATCAGAAAAAGCTTTAAAAATTACTGTTTTGCCGAAATGTGAAGAATTGTAATATAAATAATTTAGAAATTAATAGATATATTTACTATATTTTGATTTTGATTACATAATTCTATAAATCTGTCCAAAATTACGGACATCTTTCAAGAAACGTTTTAAATATGCTTAGAGAAATGAGAACGAGAAAGAAAAGAAGAAAGAGGAAAGCGGACGTTCGTGAAACATGTAAATGTAAGGTATGCCGAATTCAGAGTGCTTAGAAAAATATATACTCTGTCGAAGCTTAAATAATGTTAGATAAACAATTACTCGGTTGAACACGAGATTTGATTTATGCCATGCAAAAGTGAATAATTTATCAAGTAATTGAACAACGTATCGTTGTTTTGAGTTTTATCGATAGAAAATTAAAATATAAAATAATTTAATAAAAATTGGATAGTAATCCGAAACAGTAACATGTCATTAAACTTGTGTGAAAGAAGAATTGATCGCAAATTCGTAGAACGATCGATCCATTGTAAAAATTTGATCTGACAGAAGTGGGTCACACCACTTGTACGGATCTCGATACTCGAGCCAGCGGCTTTGTACATTTGCTCGCAGTTTTTACTGAGCTTCCGAGACTTCTTACTAAAGGGTCCAAGGGATTAATCGAGATTAACGACGAGGTCAATTGAAAATTCAACGGCTGGGCGAGGCATTCAGCGCTCGTTTCGCGCAAGAGATCGCCGGACGGACAGTTACTTCGGGATAGGGTTAATCCTCAGAGATTCTATGCCATTGTTCCCAGTGGCCCGCATTTACATATCGTACAACGCCAGCTCCGACCCGAACGCGGAGAGAACGTAAGGTGGTAAAAGCTTTTACACCGCACCGGCGATAAGAGAAGTTATCGCGGAACATGTATCCGCGCCGATCCTTGAACTTAAAACAAAACTTAAATAAAAATAAAAATTATGACGTGTTGGATCAACGTATTGTAGACGCAATTAAACTGTCATCGATATGTTAGCGTATGGGATGTATTTTAATCAAAATTAACACATTATAAAATGATTAGAAAAACTGCGTTTTTTGAATCTTCAGCAAAATTCAACGGCTATTTTAAGACAAAATCTACGAATAAAAATCATTTTTAGAAACTGTAACTGAGAATTTTAATATAATGATAAGTCTACCTGAAATTGAATAGTTACCACATTTAGTCGCCGAGTTAAAATTATAAAGGACATTTAAATATTTTCACGTGGAGTCTCCGTATTGGATATTAAATAGATCGACAGTTAAATAAATCAGCGTATTATCGAGAGAGTCCGTGCAGAGGTTATTATTATTTTCATCGTATATGATTTCACTGAAGAAAGGAAACGGTAAGATGTATTTCCTTCCTTCATTAGTCCGCTTATCCACAATCGCTGATATTTATCTTGAATCCGCCCCTCACGTGCGCGCATTAAGCCGAGAAATCCAACTGGGCAAGAATAGCTGCAATCATCGCGAGCGAGCGGGATTTTCCGCTGCAGGTGTGCAATAAAGACGCGCTCGCTTGCGACGCGAAAAGACTTGTACGTGCCAAATTCGGAGCCGCGCGCAAAATAATGAAAAAAGAACGTGCCATCCGACGTGGACGATTCAGTTAATGGCAGGTTGATTGAGACGCCTCGCATTCACGCGCCACCGACATCGTAGATCGATTAATCGCTGGTCGCGCATCGATCAACGCGTTACGCAATTAAGAGATTCCTCCGTGTCGCCGTGCCATTCGATCTTTGTCAATTTACGAGATTCTGTCGCAATCCCGCGATCGCGCAATTTCGCTGGAAAAATCTTCTTTAGGACTTTTTATTGGTCCTGAAATATTTCTAGTTTAAGGTACGATTAATCATTTTCTCTTCTTTCTCACGGATAAGGATTACTCTGAGGGAGAAATTGTTATATATAGAGGAGGAATTGTTATGGAGGAGAGATCTCTGAAAAGCGTTATGCAATTTAGATTGATGTTTCTTGAGCATGCAATTTCTTTGTGCTTAATTAATTCCGCCGCTCTTTCTGCGATATATTTTAAGCAGCGGTTTATCAGCCCATCGATCATTTCCACAAACAATTCACGGGTATCATTTGCAAGAGATAGACTTATATCTATAGTGTTAAACCTATTTAAGGAACGTCTATTTTCCTCTCAAGGGTCACGCGTCTATTACAGCGTATTTCACACTGTATTACGCGGAATTTGCATTATATTATGTTAAATATATGAGCGTAATAATAACCGCGCTCTCTTGGAATTATCTAATCGTCAGCTTGCAGGATTACGCTATTATCGCGCGTCACCGAACAGTAAACTGTATAAAAAAAGAAAAGAGAAAAAAAAAGAAAAAATTACAACATCAATACACAAATGCCTTTCGGACTTGCGTTAATATTTATTAATACCTCCATCGTTCATCACGTCCGCTTATATTATAATAAATTAGTAAACTTTCGACGATATTATCGACCATACGCGACAGTTCAAACAAAGTTGGTTCGAATAAGTAAGATATTAAAGCCAATAAATTATACAACAATACACGTACATGTCCTTCAGATCTGCGTAAATATTTATCAGTAGCTCCATTATTGCTCACTTATAATAATAGATTAATGTTTGAACTTTCGTTGATGTAATCCGTATATATAAGACAGTTTTTCGGGTAAAATTGGTTTTGTCGAATAAATCGTTCCTACCATTAGCCTTCTCTCTCTCCCTAGAGAGTTAACGACTTTACCGAGAGATAAAAGGAAAAAACGAGCGCAATTACTTGCCTTCGACGATCTGCTCCTTCTTCGCTAGGATCAGGGGAATCGCGCCGGAAGCACTCATGATGTCTGCTGCAGCTCACGTAGATTGTATCTTCACACGCGTACACACGCACAACGAGAGAGCGACAATACTATAGCAATGACATCCACAGTCTCCTCCGTCTCGACGGTGCGCGGGATCGATTTATCGAATGACAGTTTCTATTTTCGTGCCGGCGCGGATTTCGCGCGCGAAAAAAGGGGAAAAAAGCCTTGAGGGAATCTCGGTTGAAGAATAAGATTCGCCCCCCTATCTTCGCCGGAAAAGTTGCCGATAAACTCTCAGCGGCAGATCTTCGATTTCAGCGATGAGCGAAAAATCGTTCAGATCGGATTGAACGCACGGTTAATTCTGGAAGCATTTAAACGACTGAACGATCCTGTATAGAACGTGCCGTCGATAGCTAGGCAGATTCGACATATCCGGAGAGCCTCGATGAATTTTTACGGAAAATCTGAGAACTGATTTATAACGTTACACTTGAATATCTTATAAAAAGAGTTATTTGTAATTTTTTTTTAAACTTGCAACTGTGTGCATTCTCTCTTTTCTATTAGCATATAATCGAAGTTTATAATAAAGATATTTTGCTATGACAACATTGCGTGACTATCTAAATTATGTTTATATGTCTTTTTTAAATTAATTACAAGTATAATATTATAATATATAGTAAAATGTATAAATTATAAATTTATTGGCACAATTACTATATTTTTATGCTACCTAAATGCGTAAATCAGAAAAAAGCAGATTAATATTTCGGATAATCAGACTTGCGTGCAATCAAAAATATATTGGAAGATCACGGACGTTATTCCTCGGTTTCCTATAGAATATATCGCTTGAAAATGTAAATAAGATTCCGATCGATCGTTATTAAATGGGCTTCCAATTTGCTAATGCTTCAGGGACACGACCAAGCTCTCGTGACCCGACGGGATTCCGCTTTTTGCAACATCAATAAATACGCTCCAAAGCTTGAAAAATCAAATCAAAGCGACAATTAATGTGGAAAAATAAAGAACCTCACTCGGCGGGATGAAGAAAGCAACTAAATGATAGACTAAATAAAATCGCGGAAACAAATAAAAGCAACTAAATAAAAACACAAAAAAAAAGCTAACAAAATTAACCGCTTAAAATATAAGCTAGATGCACGTGTGTCACGCTTATGGGCTGCCATTCATTCGTTCAATTTTTATCTTTTACCGTTTTATCTGCTTGATTAGAAGAGCGTGATGCCGGTTTACGTTGCACTCGTTGCGAGCGGTGCAACATTACGGGGAGAGAAAAAAAAAAAAGTGTTAACGCACAGCTCCGCTATTTCTATTACACGTCAGCGGTCGATAGAACGTAACGCTCATCCAGCATGTATCACGCCACATCGTCATGTAAGCCTGTATACAAATACATACGAACAACAAGTGTTCGTAATACCGTTACCGTCATGACTTTCGACCTGGAAATACAAGAAAGCCGTCCGATTTAATTAGCGGCGACTGAAACTCGCGATGGGATCGCAAGATACACGAAACTGCAAAGTATCGCGTGTCATTAGACGTTAAACTTTATTCATCGAGTATTTTTTCACGAGCCCTTAATTTCCTTCGTCCGTAATTGAATGGCACCTTATTCCCTTTTAAGTACGCGCCCCGCGTCACGCGCGAACGACAATAAAATTTTCTCAAGACTTTAATCGAGATGCACTCTATTTCGTCACGTTCACGCGATTAATTAACTTGTATACGTGAGCACATTGGTACCTTCGTCAGCACGCGAGATGTATAACGCCGCACGCATAATTGCGTTATGAAATTGCATTACGGGGCCGCACGTGATATAAATCGCGGATATCGCGTAGATAAAGTCAACGGTTATTTCGGTCCTGCTGACCGATTACGTTTCGTTCGTTTACGTGGAGCATCGATCCCGCATGTGACACTGCGCATTAAGGTACAAACGATCTTTCACATGTGTGCCTTCTGTCTTTCTCTCTCTCTCTCTCTCTCTCTTCCTCTCGATTTCCGAACGAGGTCGAGGAGAAAAACGTTGCCGTACGACGAACGAATCGAAAAAGCCTCGTGGTCGGTACTGAAAATTGACAGCGACACCTCCCTCCCACATGATAAATGGTGGATAAAACGATCCGTGAGTTCGGAAAGACCGAAAGCAGGACCCGTTTTGCCGTCACACGGTGAATTATGATCCCCGGAGAAACGTGTCTCATCGTTGTTTGCAGAAATATTGCACACGGCTTCCATTAACATAACGTAATAATAACATTTGTGACACAACTTGCATAAGCAAAATCGATAGACATCGTAATGCAAATGGTAGTGCCGGTGAAAGCAAGCAGGAAAAATGGTAATAATAATAAGAATAAAATGCAACACAGAGAAATAATATCTTTAGCGATAAAATATCGGTAACCGAAATAGAAGTAATGATAACGAGTGCAACGCTTCGTTATAAAGAAACGACGGCGGAATTCGTGGAAAATTAATAAATTAACACATTCGCATGTGCAACAAGTCGCTCCAGTACGTCGTGTTGTGCTACATTCGTTACGAGTGTTACGTTTGTGAAAGTGAATCGCTACGAGCTACCGCGATTCTTGATTAATTAACCGAACAAAACGTGAGCTAATGTGCATTCCTTCTATTTTCATATAGGTGTCATCGATCTTAGTGCTGCTCGTTGATTCGCGTATCAACCAGCTAGTAGTGAAGATCCAAATAATTCTATACCTATATTATATTTTTGTATATCGCCTTTCTTTCCTCTCTGCCAGCACGCGATTGTTTCTATTTAAAAATTTATTCCTCAATTTATCTTCCCCGAATATTCACTTCTTAGAGTACTAATGTTCATCAATCTCATATCACGAAATCTTCACGATCGATCATTCTCCATTTATGTCCATCTAACTACGTGTTTCTCGTTTCTACTTATAAATAAAATTTATTTTTTACTATTTTCATACTATTTTTTATTAAGATAATCAGTTTCAAAACTTTAATAATAATACTATTATTCAAAAACGTATACAAAGATAATTGTTTTTATTTATTAATATAATACCGCGTCACTCTTTCCGCGTATAATTCCCTTGCAACCGCATAAAATAAGATTAGCGTAATCCGCGTTGTATTTTGTTGGAGAATATTTTTCATTTTAAGCATGACATTAATTAATTGTAAATGTTCTGTAATCTTTTTTATCCTATCGTAAAATTATTTCTATTGTTGCACTTTTAAACCATTTTACTTTTATCCAATAATTAGTTAATATCTTAAGTAACAATGTTTAAAAATAAAGAATTGAGGAATATTTTGCGTTCCAAGAGATACTTAAAAAACTATCGCGCGCTAGCATTCTAGATCATTTTCCTGCCACGAAAGAACCCGTAAAGAAGTTCTCGGGCTCGTCTATCCCGTAAAGAAGTTCTCGGGCTCGTCTGGCAATACTTGAGACAACTTCCAAAACTCCTCTTCAGGATCTACAGTAGATCGTCCATCGAGGATCCTGGAAAGGCGGCCTAGTTACACCCGGATAGGCTCGGAATGGGAATGGATCGATGAAGCCGCTGCCTTTTCTACTATCGACGTCACGTGATCTTCCAAAGATCAGTGAAATTTACAAAACTATGTTGTCGCATGACTTTCTCGGTACTAATCGAATATACTATGACTTAGATTTCTAAAATATCTCCTCTCGAGCTAAAAGTTACAAAATTACAAGAATCCTCATGCTATTTTTATCGATGTCATATCGTTCAAGAAATTTCACGAACATGATAACCTATGTAAAAAACCTGTGCCGCCTTAATTTAAAATCAGACTTTGATAAAGCGATATTATAATACACTCAATATTAAAATCTATCATAAAGACGTGTCGATAATCCTGGGAAAGAAAATTGTCGCAAAAAGGCATTAAATTAGAGTTTGTTTAAAATAATTATTGCTCTATAAGAAAGTCATTAATAATGATATGAAAATCGATTGATATATAATGTAGAGCATTATATGTGTGTGTGCCTTCCTACGATCAAATATACGCTGAAAGTACAAAATGATACAAAAGCCAGAATATTTTTCATACTTTCATATGTTTTGTATTTTTTTTATCTCATGCATTTTTATTATTTAATCTTTTACTTCTTTATCTTATCGATGCTTTTTATATTTTCTACGTAACATGAAAATAAATGTATTTATTCTTAGAGAGTTTGTTAATCATTTCTTTTCTGTATTTTCGTACTTAAAGATATAATAAAATTTATACATAATACATATTTACATATAAATATAATTTTTAGTTCATAAAAAATTTTGTATGTTTATTAACCCGGGAACGGGCGGCTGATCTTTTTGCATAAATGGTCACCTGAGGTGATTTTTACACCAATTAAAAATCATTGTTATTAATTACACATTGCATATTTTTAACTGTTCTAAAATTTATTAGTATACGAGTATATATACCTGTAGAATTATTCAACATTTTCTAAAAAAAGTAAAAAGAAACCAAAAAAATATTTTAAAAACGAAAGAAGCACACATTAAAATTACTGTGACGTGATTTTATTTACTCGATACTGATTGTGAGGTGCAAAAATCACCCTAGGTTCCCGTTCCCAGATTAAAGGTTATTTCTTCGACATTTATATCATTTTGCACTCCAGTTTACATTCTTTCCTCATATAGGATGTTCGACTCACCCGAAACATTTTTCCCGTTCAACGGGATCTCCGGATTTTTTCAGAGAATAAAATCAAGGTTCACCTGCGTGCCACGGATCGAAGAACCGGACATTAGTATCCAACTATTTTGAGTACTCG
Source organism: Leptothorax acervorum (assembly GCA_035220615.1). Lineage (NCBI taxonomy): Eukaryota > Metazoa > Arthropoda > Insecta > Hymenoptera > Formicidae > Leptothorax > Leptothorax acervorum. The sequence goes on from JASTWQ010000006.1 coordinate 2,080,309, forward strand.
CGATCAATTCGAACGAACAAATGAACGAGCAAAACGCTCTCCCTCTTCTTTCCTCCGTCGTCGATGCTTTACACTCAACACGACGATCTATGTCCGACCACAACGTAGACGTAGATCACTTACGATCGATCTGGAATGTCGCCCCTCGGGCGGGACACTGCAAGACCGTTCTCCGGGTGACCCGGCGAGAAAGACGGAAATAGAAAGAGACGGAGAGAGAAGGACAGAGGGAAGGTATGTGCGACGAAGAGAAACAGAGAAGGTGTCACCTTTCTCTTAAGGATCGCGCGCGACGTAATGACAATGAGGATCAGGATAAACTATCGGAGCGACGGGAGACGACGCGACAGCCAGGATCGACACACGCACAAGTGGTTTTTCGCGTTTCGCGTCGAATGTCGGGGGTTGGCCTCTGCCCCACTCACCTGGTAGCCGCGTAGGGTGCGCACCTACTACTACCCGACTAGAGGTAGGCTACCACCCGCCAGCGACCGACCCATCCGCTCACCACCTAACCGCCACCGGCCACCCACTCCGCCACCCTACTGCTCGACTCGCTAACGGCGAGTTAGGAGTTCTCTCTCCGACCGTAGGATACGTTATGTACACATGTCTGTATGTGTATGTGTGCCTGTGGGCATATTGACTACCTACGCGTACGTGCCAGATGCGGCCTGCGGGTTGTTAACGCGTTCCGCTGCCATTTGGCAAGGCAAACCGTCGTCTCGCCGAATCTGATCTCGATGGCTCACCTGTTAACCACCGGAAACCCAAGGCTACGTTTTTAGCGGTACCGGAGAAAAATGGTTTCAACGGTAGTAGCAGTTCATCAGCCGGAGAAATAAGAGCAGCCGCGACAGCAATTATCTCTTTGTTCACGTCTGTTGGCGAGATATGTATACGGATCATCCCACTGCGGGATATTCATTTATCAGAGAGTTTTGTGCAAAGAGGACGTACGACATGCATTCTTGGAAACTAAAATAGTTTATTCTCTACAAAAAGTTAATTAAACAATAATTTATGATTTTATCCATCATTTTACAATTTTAAAAATTGATAACAAGATGGTATTAATATAAGAAGACATGCTTTTTAAAGTTTAACAAAAAGAATCAAGTGCATGCTTTTCTGGCTTTTCTTTCTATTATAGTTTATGTCTTTTGAATACCGTATAACCATCTATCGTTTCGAAACAAAACTGTGACAAAATTTAATGGAGTATCGGCACAATTGTCCCGAAAAGGGTGTCCGCACATGGAATTCAATATCTCGACGCGAGCGCGGCATTCCCTTCGAGGAATATATGTCGGTCCCGGCATGTGACATATGTACCCATTGTGCGTATATCGCCCAGGCCACGATCCTAGGACACTTAATTTAAAAGGGAAGCGGGGAAGGGAAAGGTATCGCGCTACCGTATCCGTACCCCGTTGCTGATTGCAACCTCAGTTTCCTTTCATTTAACGACGTGCGCGAAGATTGCGACCTGCACTCGCCGCCATTAATGGTCCGCCCCGCGGGACTTGTTCGTCTGATTACAATCGTACCTATTCCACTTCGTAATCGAACTACGTGCGCCAGACGACCTGTTTGACAACAAACAAGTAACGACCAAACTGTTTTCCCTTGCGAACGAACAGAAATTGCAAGAGTAATATTCACGTTTCCCAATTTAGAATCAATACAATCTTATTTCTACGTCTGTTTACCGTCTCGAGACACAGGTCTGCCAAATTGACGTTTAGCATTTCAATTTCAATTTTGAAATGAGAAGATATCAATTTATCCAAATCTACTACCGAATCACATGCACGTGAAAGAAACGTCAATGTTGCTTCTATACTATAATGCAACATCTGCATAAACGTCAGAAATATTTATCAGTGCTGGAAACAACAGCGACATTTCAATCCAATTTGATTATAAATTGATAAAGCGTAGGAAAGTAACGACCGTTATAAATTAATATTGGCAGACCAATAATTTGTACCGCGCGATCCCCGACGAGCTTCCGATAATTTCGTATGTTCGCTTAATATGTAGTTATTCTTCGTTAGCGCCGCTTGATAGAGTGGGTAATTATACGCGATTGATATCTCGAAATTAACGACAAAACATTGGATTAATGTAAAACTATTTTCGTAATTTCCCCGGCGCACTTGTTTACATCAATTCTTATTTTTCATCCACTCGAAACTGCCATCTGCGAAATAACCTTTTATGCAACGAAATATATATATTTTCTATGTATCATGCTCACATACTCGTATTATATCAAGTGTCATATAATATATATAACGAGAGAAACGGAATATTTAAATTATGTTTGGAATTAACAAACATCTGATTTTGGATTAATTAATATTGGCAGATATTGATAATTAACGTTGGGAAACGAACGATTAACGATTAATATTATTCGCAAAGGACAAGCTTCGCCGAATGTTGATCCTTGCTAATATGAAATTAATTTATTCTCGTTTCGGTACGCTGGTAGACCTGGACTGAAAGGGAATAATTTTTCGACTTCCGCTCGAGAGAACGAATTGGATCTATGTGGCGTCACGCGATCAAGACCAAGGCTTTCGGAAGGCTCTCGACCGCCCTTCGAGGCTCGAATCTCGAAGCTCTCGACGAGGAGAAAAAAGGCGTAGGTGGATCGCATGCCAGCCGCTAGTTAACAATCGAGGCCTCTTCGCATCTACAAATAAAACCGCGACATACAGCGTGCAGTAAGGTCACAGACAATGAACCTTTGTTTTCAGTTCAGGGTCTGACTTGGTCGAAGATGATGACGACGACAACGACGGTCGTGATGGGGCATCAGCGTCACGTTTCCCGTGACCCCACGATCGGAAGAGAAAATGATCGATCGCGGCGAGATCGGATTGCGCGATTATACACCGCCATTTGCATCATGTATATGAATGTATATACCACAGACGTCCCACGTGTCGGTTTTATTATGTATAATTCAGTCTCAAGTCTTTCGCTTCCAATAGACATTACGATGAACACATACAGGGTAATCCGTAAGGAATAAGTTCTTTATTCAATTCAAGAACTTCCAATGTAAATAGAAAATTCCTAAATTTCTTATAAGGATCTGAATTTAGTCATGGAGAAAATATTGTAATAGAATTCAATTAAGTTCTTTTGAACTAGAAAAGAGTTGGGATCCTGACGTTCAAAAATCGGCGTGTCGTTTCTTTTCATATGCAAAATCGCGAGTTGTACATGTGTATGTAACCATTGTGTTTATATCGCATACATCATCATGCAAAGATCTATTATAAGGAAATAAATAATGAATAATAGGCAATAAGCGAGGAAATAAGTTTCTCGGAAATATCACAAACTATTAAATATGATAAGAAATCGCGCGGGTTCGCGTGACATGTCCCACAGAATTATAAATGCCGTCGACGGATTTGAATATTGCATCGCGCTTGCAGGAATCAAGATCAACTGACGCCTGCGGATCTCGTCGCGTCAAGCCTCACGAAGGTCTAGGATAGAAATTGCGTGTCGTGATCCAGTTAACCGACCGAGGCCTACATTCGCGAACGCGAGAGATCGTCTACACCCCGCGCACTCAAATAAGGTCGCAGACAATGAACTTCGCGTTCGTTACCTTCGAACTACGTGAACGAGGCGAGGCGACGCGACGCGGCGAGGCATTTACTGCCGTTCGTGATCGAAAAGGTAACAATAATTGGAAATATCTCTCACCCTCGCCTCGTGCACGATATTGCGAGCGAGGAGACACGCAAAAGGTGGAAAATGACGAACACTACAAGCAAGCGCCACGCCTTGACATTTTCACTTTATTACTACTTTTTCGTACCATCCATCCTAACATCGCTAATGGGTTATCGCTCTAAGTACTGTTACACAAGGGATACGAGTCATCGATAAAGGAGAGATGATCCGTCTCAATTTGTTATTTTCGTGTCGAACGTTCTATGTTCCATTTTCTGCCTAGCAATAACAAAAAATGTAATATGAAGATTATAGAGTGCAGCTGTACGAGATTACTATGGAAATTTTCTTTTGTTAGCAACATTGACTTGATAATTTGCAAAAATCTCAAAATCTTATTTATAGTTTGCTTTATAATATAGAATTTTTCCTAGTTTAAATTATTGGCAGAAAATTATTATAAGGGAACTGGATATGGACTTTAGAATCTTATAGAATGTACATGTTTCCTGAATTTATTTTCATCTACAACTATATTTTAACAAATTTATGATCTCTCTCTTCTTTACGGTAATTTTAAGATAGTTTTCTTAGTCCTGACAGGTTTAGAATTAACAACTTGTCGATTGTGCCGACAGTCTTGATTAATTAGATTAATTCGCGCTGCATCTTACTTACACAGGAAAACGCGATTAAATGCGCCTTGCACGTCATAATTAATAAAGAGTAAAGAGATTAAAAAACTAATAAGCTTCTTTCTGTGAGTTCTTTCACGGAAAACTTGAAGAGTCGTGGAAAGCACAATAAAGCAACAAGAAACAAAGTGAAAGCAAAGAAAAAGAAATAAGATGCGAGAAAGAAATCGTGTATGCGATATGGCTTCGTCTATTTTTCTCGTGGCAACAAAGCGCAGGATAAAAGTATTTCATCTTCCGGCAGGATATTAAATGTTGGAAAAGTCAAGGATCATCTCGTGGTGCACGCACTTGCGTACATTATCGAAAAGCCGCTTTCTTATACGAAAAAAATATACAAACATGCAATATCAACTTGGTATTAATCTCGTGATCGCCGGAGTTTTTCCAGAAAATAAGCGACAGTCTCAACGATAGTGGAAGTGCATCATTCTTCTCGAAATCACGTCTCCCCGTTTGACTTTTTCATCACAGAGAGTCGCGAGTTCGGCGAGAAAGAAACGAGTTGTCTGACTGATGAAATATCGGATGATATAAGTTTCTACGAGATGTGTCTGACAAAGCATGTCGCAGGATTAGATTGAGATAGTAATTCGACAAATTTGTCTGGGACAAAATACATGAAATGTACATTAAACTTGGCAACACGGTTCCACACGTGATTCTCTAATAGAGAACAAACGTTTTAGAATCGCGCATCTATTTATTTGTAGCTCTTATTTTTATTACGCGAATTCGACGTATGCAACGTACACTGCAGCATTTATTATAGCGCGTAATGACGCTGTTATAATATTGTGTGAAAGCGATTATGTTACAATTAATTACAAAATAATAATATTATCCGTTATTAATTATAAAATAATTATAATTTCCCTCACAGAGAATTTTCAATTAGTACACATTATGTCGATGATCGAAATCAACGCTATTATCATCCACGCGGCAATTTTACGCGAATTAGCATTCTTTTAATCTTTCGAGCGATTCGAAAGCGGACAATCGTAATTAATTGCCGAATATACATGTGTTGCATTCAGCGCAACGATGCGCGTGCACAATAACGAAACCCATCGATCAGCTAAACCAGCAACAAATTCAGCGTTGTTATGGCTTAATACTAAAACATTTAGGGCTTCACTTAGGAATTATCTATCGAAATAAGCCTATTATCGAATTAACTGCATCGAATTTCATGGAATGCATTCGATCGTGAGTGCGATTTAGAGATGCGCCGGATGACGTTCGTCATTTTACATGTCGGAAAATTATACAACGGTTCAAAATATGCCATCACTACGGACAATGATCTGAATGATCTCAGCTGTCTTACACGTGAATCACATAAATATAATATGTGGAAGTTGTTTTAAACACATTATTTCAGGGTTGGCATCAATTGTCCAAGGTGGAAAAAACCCCCCCGGTTTTTTCCACTTTTGTCCGCCCCGAAAGAAATGTATATTATGGACAAAATGGACAAATTTGGAAGAAATTAAAAAAAACACAATAAACTGAATAAACTCTCATGAAAAATAAACTTTATTATTAAATACAAATAAAATATAAATTTTTAAACACACAGAATAAACATATTTACTTTGCCAGTATATAATTAACAAAATTAAATTTTAAATTGACCTAACTGGCTAAATTAAAATAAAATAAATGTTTAAATTAAAAAACGTCCATGTCTTCTTATAATCTTAGGAAAAATAAACTTTATGAAATAAAAGTAAAATGTAAATTTTTAACAGAATAAACACATTTACTTCGTGTCTTTGCCAGTATATGTATAATTAACGAAATTAAATTTTAAATTAACAACTGGCTAAATAAAAATAAAATAAATTTTTAAATTAAAAATCATCCATGTCTTCTTTTTGACTAACAATCATATTGAGCATTCGTCGGCTGGCAACAAGTTTTGATGCTGTTTCGATTCCTAGACGATTTCTTAGTTTGGTTTGTATTATTCCAAAATTGGAAAATATTCTCTCTATGGAGGCTGACGAAGCAACACATTTTTGCAAATGTAAGGAAAATTCACAAAATTTTGTATTTACAGTATTGGTTTTTAAAAGAGCCTCCCACCATTGTATGGAACTTAGTTGTTCTCTCATTTGCTCTTGAAAAAAACTTTTCGGAAACGGAGATATTTTAAGCCGAAATTTTATAAGTAGTGGTAAAAAATCGGACGAAACTTCTTCAGAAAGCCACGTACGTCCTGCTTCCTCAAGTTCAGAATCTAGTTGTAAATCCAAATTTTTGGGATTTAATATATACCCGATAATATGGGCTGGGGTAATGCAATCGTCAAATCTTTTTTTAATTAAATCATCAATTACAACATTGGTGTCGATCGATATGTCTCATTTATCGATTTCTGTTTTACCGACTTTATTTCGTCCGTTTCGTCCATTTTGTCCATTTTTTCCATTTTCTTCCAGTGCCCCGAAAAAAATGAAAAAAAGTGGACAAAATGCCAACCCTGCACGGCTTATTTAATTATTTTAACTAAACTTTCCCGTTTCTTTAATAATTTCTAAATTTTACTCCTTTTTACCCACGTTTATCGTATCACAACTCACAACTTCGTGTTATGTTCTTCAACAAAACTCTTCTTATCTTTCTTAAATATTTTTTGCGTATTTACTATGTTGGCCAAGGCATTTAATCAATACGATTGATCTTTCATCACGTCTAATTTTATTCTCTCAAAAGATACTTTCGTAAAAACATCTATTACGGGAAACTAATGATATCACAATCGCGTAAAATTTATAGCAATAATATGTTAATCGAGAAATCGCGAACGTGGTACTGAAACGTATGTGTTGTGCAAGACTCATTTAGAATAAACCTATATAGTCTATATATAGGTATTCGTAATCATTTTGGTCCAGGCAGACGCGACTGCGATAATCAGTGGATTATGCATCAACCTTGACTGACCAGCTATTATTAAGTGCAGTAATCATTCGTACCACACGTTCGTAAATGTGTAATTAAAACGACAAGTTATCGCTAATTGCTGTTTTCCTAAACAGTTTATGTGACTCGTGTGACAACGAATAGGAGCGAATAGGTTTTTTTCCTCGTTTACATTCTTCTCCGTTTGTGTTTTTCCGTAGTTGTATCGTACGCGCATAATTGCATTTTAAACGTGCATTTGCTGAAAGCATGCCTATATGATTCGTCTTTTTTATTACATAACTGGTACTTAGGTGCTATTGTATTTATAGCAAATTTTTAAAGAATTCGCATATTTTATTAAGTTTTAAGATTAAATATATAATATTAAAGGATTGTTGCGTATTTATGTTTTACTTATTATAATTATTAAAATTATAATTCGACGAATTATCATTATCAGAAAAAATATTCTGTTATATTTCAGCATACCGTATTGCACTTTCTTCCTTTGGTGAAGTTTATACTCAATGTATCGCGGCGTCAATTTATGTGCCGATTTTCGTTGCGCCGCTTCAATCGACTTCCGGATGGGCGCAACACAGAGCCCGGTCCTGACCCGAATCGTCGATTGTTGTTCGGCCGCGAGCAATAAATTCGCGAGTGTGTAGAGGCGAAACGGGGACTGTCTCCTCGACCTAGTTCGAAGCAGCGCCGATTACACGCACGGGTTATAAGCGTTTCTCGTCCGGAGGCGCGTTTTTCCGAAGCGCGTATTCCTTTTTCACGACGCGACGCGAGCGAGGAGGCACGTCGACTTGTGTCGAATTAGCAACGTTATCTTTTTCGAAGTCGCTCGACGTCTTCGTTTTTAGGTAGGGGACGGTGAGGCACGCAATGAGCATACGAGAACAACTAGACCTTACCATTTACCTATACGTGATAAAAATAGCATTTTTAAAATTGTTATTGCAGTTTACACTGGAAATGCTTATATAATAAATATTGATAAATAATAATAAATCGAGAAATTTTTGTCTTTTTGAGGACACAAAGTATTCAGGAATTGGTTTAATACTGAAAGTTAGTAGTTTTTATTAGAGATAATGCTATATTTCCTCATGAACAATTAATTAACAGTATCGTTAATTTTTTTCTGTTACAGATTAGCAGCTGAATGGAATGCAGTTGGAACATCTGGCAACAATATCTACAAGCGTGTGTAAGTAATCCGCAGCATTTAACAATAATCGCATTAAAGTTTTACGTGCAATAAGCGCGAGGCGAGCGCGAAGAAAGGCTTCAATTATTCGGATCGTTGAAAGACCGCGTGGACCGAGTTAAAATTTTATAGGTGAACAAAAATAAGACAGTTGTTTAAATAATATTAAGACACGTCAATTCTAAATCTTAATTTGAAACGTATATCAATAGAGAACAGATTCGGATACTCGTCTTATATTAATAAACGATAAATCAACGTGACAAATCAAGGGAAAAGCAAAGCAATATGATTAGGATACAATCGTTTAAGAGTACATTTAAACACAGGCTACGTTCTCAATTGTTCTGTTTATGATAATTCTATACGTAACTATATGCAGGTCTCGTAGTAAATATCTTCACATATATATATACATATATGTATAAACATACATATATATAGATAGATAGATAAATATATAAATATATATATATATTACTTACACGCGCTTGTAGATATCGGTACCAGATGTTCCAACTGCGTTCCATTCAGCTGCTGATCTGTAACAGAAAAAAAATTAACGATACTGTTAATTAATTGTTCATGAGAAAATATAGCATTATCTCTAATAAAGGCTACTAACATTCAGTATTAAACTAATTCCTGAATACTTTGTGTCCTCAAAAAGACGAAAATTTCTCGACTTATTATTATTTATCAATATTTATTATACAATATTATTTCAACAAACCACAAACTTAATAGTAATGTAAATTAATTATTAAGAGCATATTATTTTTAACGAAAGCATTCAATAGCATTCAAGATACTTTAATTTCTGAATATTTTCTGCTTCAGCAGAACTCTCTAATCATATAATTCATTATTAATTATTATATGTTGCTATTAATAATTGTATAGTATCAACAGTATCTTATAAACTACGTGTCAATGACGCGGCATCGTATCGAGTTTCTTTACTTCACATTTAGTAAATAACTATTCAATTTAATCTTCCTACACGTCTTAGAAATCAATGTGTTTCCCATCAATTTTCATGCCGGAAGCATCACGATGTGATTAATAAATTCAACGCTTCCCTCGTCAACGATCTGACGCACCCTAACCCGACATATAAAATTCCTCTTCAATCTGAGACGCCAGAACTTCGCATCACGATATAAAAAATATCTTATATCGAACGTCCATTTTCAAATAATTAAAAATTTCAATAAACTAAATAATTCCACTGAAATATTTGTGTGTGAGTCACGTGGTGTCGATTACAAGTTTGAATTATTTCCTCTCTTCCTAAACTAATTATCGTATATAAGTTTCATCTACTTATACGTCTATTTTTATTAAATTTAAATTAATATAACAAATATTTATGTTAGTATACTATGTATGTCATCAATTTAACTTCTGACTTTTGCTAAAAATATCTATGTCTTTCTATATATCTTCCTATAGTTCCAATGTCTCTTGATAAAACTAACACGAGAATCTGTGAAATATATCCTAGTCGATGACAACTTTCGGCTCGCCTTGACACTTCTCAAGAAAACATGGAGCGGGTGCAACTTCATTTTGACGTTCTTCTTGTAACTCAGACGTTAAACTCGAATAAAAACGTGTGTGTTGACGTTTTCTCGATCGTCTCACAAATTCAATTAACACCATCTTATGTTACCCTTTATATAAAAGAAATATGTAGGTTATTATTTTTCATAAATATGTAATTCATTTTAAGCCGTTTTGTTTTAAGACGTATATATTTGTGTATTTAATAGATGTAAATCTCTTAACAAGACACGTCGATGTCAGATTCTCTCTCTTTCTCTCTCCCTTTCTCTCACTTTGAAACCTCAAAAAAAATCACGCATTATAACACGAGATGCGTAAACCCGACTTAACGTGTTTTATACTCGACGGATCGAAGAAGGTGAAGTTGAAATTGGATTATTCCGGCAGTGGCAGTGCCAATATTTATTCTGCCACGGACTCGGTAGGCAGAAACGAATTAGAGGATATTGGATGAGCGCAATGATTAAACGATGCTCACACGATAATGCACGTATAACACGATAAATATTTAGTTTGCGAAGCACGTCGAACTCTGACGCCGAAAACACTTTTATTAATCGTACGATGCGATAACTATCGCTAATTGAATGACACAACAAAAATAATTTTTCTGCGCGATAACTATTACTATTCTATACTCTCATTACATATAATAGCAAGTGAAAAAAAAATGTTTAATTACAATATAACATAAAAAAAGAAAAATTTGAGATTTATCTTCTTAGATTTTTCAAGTTTACAGTCAAAAGACAAACCGGGAAGGCTGCTTATTGCAACCCTGCCGCGTTTTTCAGTCGGAACGGATAAATCAGAGACGCGATGCAAATCCTTTCGACGCTTGATAAGCGAACAAGTTGCATCAGTCTGCAATGAAATCGTGCGTTTGATCCGCGAGCTGGTTCCGTGCATCGACGCTTCTTAATGAACGTAAAGTGTCACGTGTAAAGTACGGCGCAAACGACGTGGGCAAACAACATCGTCCTGTAATCTCGACAATCAAAGGGGACCGACGTATGATGTCCAGGACGGCTGCATCTCGCCAGATGATCCGCACAAGCGAAGGAGCCTCCCGCATCCTACTCGTAAATGAAGCGCCCTGTAATCTCGCTCGTATCAAGGCTACGTCGAGGACCCATGTCGCGCGTGCGAGGAGATGCAGGTATTGAAATTATTTTTTTAGAAAATATTATTTCTGTGCAGTGTCTACTGGAGCGAAAATACGTTCGAATGAACCTGCAAGAACAACGATTTGGAAGCACTACTCACGTTATTATTTTTGAAAATAATAGGAGCTTATAAACTTTTTATACGCGTTTCGCCACATGTACCAATTTAAAATTGTAAGTGTAACTTCAAACATATGTCGCTTATAGCCTGAAAGATTTTTAAAATCTTGTAACAATATGTACGTTGTAAGTATATTTAGTTTCCTCCCTGTTCGATCTATTTCATACAACGCGTTAAAATACTTAACATCAACTGCATTTTATATCTGTCTCGTTGCTTATGTGTTTAACAGAAAGAAGATCCGCTTTTAAATTTGTTCGTTCTTCCGATAATGTAGAAATGTAAAGTGTCTTAATGCACATTTGTTTGTTAACAAATATATACGCTCTTCCCGCTTGCAGCCTGTTAATAGCGGCACAATATAGCCGGGGATGTGCGTTCTCTTAGAGCGGACGGATATAGACGACCATAATCGTGTCTGGTAAATGCGAGAGAGGGACATCAGAGCCGCCCACGATTAAAATATTTAATGTCAAAAGGCACTTACGTGTCGTTTCGCGGAATGATATCACGCGCGAGGACAGCGAGGAGGACAAAGTATTAAAGTCCAGCTTAAGAGCAAGCCGGTGGTGAGTACGCGTGCGTTGCATAATACATTTCTATCGGAGATAGAGTTTAAGGTGGGGTTCACAGGGTTTCATCGACCGATCCCGAGCCACGGGGTGGAGCTTAAACCAGACGACAACGTCAGCACCTTTCTTTTCGCGAAGACCTTCATCCCTCTTATCTATGTCCTATTTAAAAATGTTTCAATTATCGCTTATTCAATGCATTGAAAGTACGGCTTGTGTATTAGCCATCAAAGGCAAATTTTTCGATAAGGATTTATCTTTTCTTAACAAAATTCGAACGAGCGCCTTTCTCTATTTTATTTTTAATAACCATTGGATATCTAATCTAAATTGAAAGTTATATATATGTATATAGGTATACATAATCTATACGAAGATTAACCGAGAGATGTAGGATGTTACTTATATTAAAGTTATTGTTTTTTAATCCTGTGCGTACAATTGTGCATTGACCTTTTTTAAAATTTGCATTTTGGAGAAAAAGTGCATGAAACTATTTTCGATAAGCAGCTAGAGACCACCCTGTGTATAATGGCTAGCTATTTTCCAAGGCCTTTGTCGATTGGAATCAGCGATACCAGAGCACTCTGCGCCCGATAAATCGCCGGCACGGTATCGACTGTCGGAAGTCCGGGAAACCAGAACTGTTTCGAATACGCCAGCGAATTTCAACCTTCAGGAGACCCATCCTTATATTATCATTGTCCCTTTTCGATACTTTGATATTTTAATTAATAATTGCTCGAATAATTGTGCATGTTATCGTTATCCTTCTGTTACAAAAGCAGGATATAATTAAAGAAAAGGTTGAGCTATTATTAGTAATTTATTAATCTTCGCCCAAATAGCGTGAATCTAAAATAGTAAAATAATAAAGATAAAATTAAAACGAAGAATATAAGATTTCTAAGATAAAAAAATGTAAAATAATAATAAGTTTCCCTTTTAAAAAATTAAAGAATAGAAAAGATTGATTAAAAGATTAGGATTCTAATTCCTTGAAATAGGATGCTATTTGAATATCTCATGTGACACACGCTAATTACACTTCCAGCCCTTTCGTAACCTGCGGAAATTTCTTAGCTTATTTAATTTCAAATTTTCTACGACGTTAAACTGCGATTGCGTAAGCCGTATGTTTCATGCCAATGAGATTGACATCTTCCGCATTTAAGTGTACATGAAAATGCGACGCGAAAGAGAGAGAGGAAGAAAAAGAGAGGCGGGCATACATACACGCATGCAGCTCTCAAGTCTCTAACGATTATTTTATTATTGTCCCAATTACAGAGTTATTGTTTCCACACGCGCGATGACGAACCGGTTAAAGCTCTCGCATCGCTTTATAACTGCCCGACAGTCATGTCGTCAGAATGATTTAATCGCTGGCTGGATTTTTGCCTCCAATTCCGCCTGCCTGACGCGGCGGATTACGGCGTTTTAACACTTTTAACCCTTTAATCCCGACTGAATTCCTCCGTCGGCCCCATTGTAACTGTTGAAAATTGGAATGTTACCATAAAAATTGAAATTTTTATTTTTATATATCGACACTTGAACTGGATTCCTAATACAATATAAAAAATAAAACTTTTGTTTATTTTTAGTACATTTACATGTAATTTAATATGCTTAAAATTGATTATCAATTAAATTATCAAAATTTGTTTGAAATTCTATATAGGTATCTATATTAATTTTAATAGAAATATTTAAATAGCTGCACGTAGTTGCGTGTGGTGTCGACAAAGAGCCGAATAAACAAGATAACGAGCATAATTGTCCCGAGTGTCATTTACGCTTATTATATACTTGTGCCGCATAACAATGGATACGCAGTCTTTAATTAAGCTTTTACGAAGTCCGTGCCGAAACTCGTGCGGCGTTTTAATGTCTTTTAAAATACCGCTGAATAAATGCTGTTGATTTCTATCTTTTTTCTCTCTCTCTCTCTCTCTCTCTCTTTCTCTCTCTTTCTCTCTCTTTCACCAGCCTCGCCTTGTGTATTGTGTATTGTGACGGGAATTCATGACGTATTCGCCCGGAATAATGTCAATTGACACGCGGGGTCCTCGTTCTCTCTCACAGCACTACCCGCAGCACGCATTCTTTCGCGTCGAAATGCGCCTCGCGTCCTGTCAAAACGAGAAGATATCCGCTTCATGAATGAAAGGCCGCCGCTTTTCGTGGGGCGTGGATATGCCGCGGAATTGGCTGTGAGATCAAACCAGTATTGTCCGCCTTAAAGCTGTCCCTCGTTACGTAAAAGTCGCGCGCGTTACAGTCGACAAAGACTTTTCCTGCGTGCTCGAATATTCGGATTTTAAGATCGTTCTCACGTCCGCGAATGGCGGAAAGAAATATCGGCATTCAATGAGGATAACATAGAAATTCTATGCGGGAGATATATAGGAATGCAGATTAGAGCTTTCGTATTCATATATACGCCTGTTTTGCGGATGCTGGGTTTCATTCGTGTTTTTTTTCACACGTGAGCGCACACGTCGCTTCCGTTGACGGAACGCGAACGAGTGTTTAGCATAATTTCGGCGAGGACGCATTCAGAGGCAACGTCTCGCTTCTGGCGATGCGCCAGAATGGCGAAATGTCGGTTTATACATGATATCAAGTTGACATATCGTTTCGCATGTGGGAACACGCGTCTTTTGCGGCACAAGTCATCCTCACATTTCTCGGTTTCGCATATATTTTCACGAAGCAACGCTATTTACAGAAAATACGATTGCTTTTCGAATGCACTGGCCGTATCCGGTTACTTTTGCAACTATTGTCTTTTAACAAAAAAAAAAAAGGGTATTAAAAATCTTTTTGCCGCAATTATTTGATTACCCTCTATTAAGTTGCTAGTTGCGATACCAGTTCGATTTCTACTTTATACATATATTCAATCGACAAAAAAATATTTAATTATCAAATAGAAAATTAGTATTACCTTCTCATGTCATTTATAACATATATTTTATGTAATCTTATTACTTCTCTATGGAGAAAAAATCCGTGAAATTTATTTTAAAAGAAATTAATTAAGAATAATAAGTTGAAACAGAACCGATATACGATCAATTAGAGGGAAAAACGCCATTTACGGTCCAGACTGGGATCTTGGTAGCCTATAATAATAATATTGTATGTAAATTTTGCATTTTATTAAATTAAGGGAGGACACCACGGTAACTTCCCATTTTCGACTGCCTTCTTTTTTTTAGAAAGAATAAAATATATGGTCAAAAAAAGTTATAAGTTTTATTACACATATATTAAAGTATGTAAAAAAAATTTTTATTTCTACAAAATGGCGGTGCATGAGTCGCTATAGCACTAGCAAACCCTCTCCGCGGCACGCAGCAGAACTCAAACAATTTTTATCCGATCGACTTGAAATTTTAACTGTAGCTTCTCAGATGAATTTAACAGTCAAGTACGAGCGCATTTTTCGATTAATTAAAATTTGTAAAAAATATATCACTTTTTATACGAAAAATTATGGTCGAAAATTATAACTTTTTATTCAAACTCGCCTCTATTTTTTTGTTTTATATATTTTTTAATTTCCCGTCGTACTTGACTGTTAAATTCATCTGAGAAGCTACAGTTAAAATTTCATGTCAATCAGATGAAAATTGTTTGAGTTCTGCTGCGTGCCGCGGAGAGGGTTTGCTGAAAACCACTAGTGCTATAGCGACTCATGCACCGCCATTTTGTATCTTTTTAGAAATTAAAATTTTTTTACATACTTTAATATATGTGTGATAAAGCTCATAACTTCTTTTGACCATATATTTTATTCTTTCCTAAAAAAAAAATACCAAAGAAGGCAGTCGAAAATGGGCAGTTACCGTGGTGTCCTCCCTTAATTAAGACTGTTAGAGTTTAAGAATATGATTTCATATTATTACGCAGAAGGGAATGGTAACACAATT